>BGPR01047635.1:1313-11742 GCA_013235015.1 Araneus ventricosus | reverse complement strand
AACTGGAGGCGGTGTGACATAAAAAGCTTGCTAGTCAATGAGATCTACGTAGTCTGTAGCTTCAAAGTTACAGCAGGAATAATGAATCTACGAACACAATTACCATACCCAGATAGCAAAGAAGGTTGCGGAAAGATTGCCATTTCACTTTCCATAGGCTGTCCGCGAAAGCATTTTCGCGAAAACCGTTTAGGAAACCATTGCCGCAAGGTTTACATAGGAAAGCTTTTTATGAACTACCTCACCGACAAGGTTTGAACGACCAGTCTGCGAAAGCATTTCCGCGTAAACTGTTTCGGAAACAATTCCCGCAAAATTAACGTAAGAAAGCTTTTTATTAACCACCTGTCCTATCGTGTGTAGCCTTGTCCGGTATAGTGGTTACTGCGTTTGCTTTCCACCTCTAGGAACGCGAGTTCGATCCGCGGCTGAGAGGAATTTGAAGTTTTGTCACAATCTACAATCTAATCAAAGTGTTCAATTAAAATTGATTAACTTCAAACCACACTGAAATTACACGGTGATTTCCACCACTGGACATTCCAGATGACGCGTCAGAAGAAGGGGGATAAAAGGTTTGGTTTTGAAGAGGGGCAAAATGAGGGTTTAATCTAGTTTCTTTTGAAGTGGGGTGAAAAAAAGGTTGGACCCTTCTTCTGTAAGATTACGGTTTGAGGGGGGAAGGGGAGCTCATTTTGTCCGCCATGAGGGCTCTAATAACCTTTTGAAAGGCCTGAAACAAGCTTGAGGAAAGCCTAAAACAAGCTTGTAATAAAAGCTTGGGGAAATCTTACTGAAAACCTTATAGAAAACCTTGTTTCTTGTTGACTAGCGAACCTTTCCGCTTACCTTGCCGAAAGGTTCAACCCTTGTCATGGAAACCTTTGTGACAACCCTTTACCCATGCCGACGACAAGGTTTCCAAAGCCTTTCAGACAAGCTTTCTTTGCTATCTGGGTATGGGCCAATTTCCCTTGCCTTGATAATTCGCCGAGCTCCAAGAGTTCTAATATGTCATCTCTCTCAGTTAACATAGCCAAAAGCATGTTTTCTGGAGCCGCAAAGTGAGCGGTTCGAGAGATAACTGGTTCAATTATATCACGATACTTCTTAGTCAAGTATCGAGATGAGCTGATGAAATGCCACAAGTGTCTAGCACCATCCTTTATGGAATGATGAACCTTAATTCGTTCGGAACCATGAGGGTGCGTAAACTCTTAGAATGAATACAAGCAAAGTTATCAACTCATTTGATGGGTGTGATGCTGATATATAAAGCCTCAATATTCGATTTGCAGTTGTTGGGCAGCGGACAAAATTCAACGTGCCCGATTGACGCTTCACTAGATATGAAGAACCCAGAACTAATGGCTGTGCAAGTGTCTAATAAGTATTTCTGATCACAACTTAGGTTGGTGGGATCAGTGCCTGGCAATACTATTAAAAGCAACAAGTGGCAGCTTCTCTCATCCTTTCAGGTTTCGAAAAATGTCTCCGGTGTAAGACGAGGGACCATATAGGTGTCGTGATGGCAAATCGTTGAAATGAAGTAAGCAGATAATCCCTTGGATTGGTCGATGAAGTTTCAATTCAAACCTGAGAATTACACCATTAAGCACTCCAGTGTTCAAGATTGTGCCGTCACATCACAGAAAAATAAGGTTGCTAAAATCATCCAATAGTGCATTGGCTACATATTCAGAAATGCTGAAATTGTCAAAGAAGGAAATGTACTGGTAGATTCGTTATTCCTGCTGTAACTTTGAAGCTACAGACTACGTAGATCTCATTGACTAGCAAGCTTTTTATGTCACACCGCCTCCAGTTCTCATACATATCAGTTCTCATGAACTTCTGAAGATGATATTGGATGATGTACCAACGGAGGGCAGGGACTTTATTAAATTTCCTTCACACACGCAAGCAGTTGAGCGAATTGTGAAACTCGTCACTGAAGCCTCCAGAACAAGAGTTGGACCGTAGAACAGGGATGGATTTATCAGAGCTACACTAAAATCCAGAAAACAAATGTCACAGTTTAAGTCCAAAAAAGATTACAAAAAATAGTGCTTTCGTAATTTTTATGTTTCAAAGGTTGAGTAAAGTTTCTATTCGCATTATAATGATGTAAGTAAAACGCGTATTTATTTAAAAATTCGCCTTAAATTTCCAAAATTCAGCGCCGTTGAGGCGGCAGAAGATATTAACCTATAATTTTAAAATTCTGTAAAGGTGTTGTTATTAATAAATAGTAACTTTTAAGCACTACTGCAAACCAATCAACGAAATCTGTGATTTTTTATTAATTTTTGAATTTTGATCATTTTTAGTCCAATTTTCTCAACTTTCTTCCCATTGAGGAGACAGAAGATATCAATTCAGAGATATAAGATTTTGTACACTTTTTAATGATGGGAGTTCGCAACTTTTCCGCACTACCGCGAAAAGATCTAAGAAACTTCTACTTTTTCGGCCTGCCCTATTGCCTATGTCTCTTCTTTCTCTCTTTTTGTGCATGAGTGTGTCCTTGATGTCAAACTCGACAGATAAGGAGATTTCATTGCTGGTGATGAGATTCTGTTGGGATCACGTGACCGACCACGACCAGCAATTATCCCTGCGTAAACAAGGTATAAGTCATTTGAGTTTCTCCCCTCGCAAGTGGCCAATGTGTGGAGGTCTCTCTAATTAACGTGTAGATATCTTTAATCCTCTATCCTATTGAATCACCTCAAGTATGAAGAGCAGATTTATTGCTGATGAGAAAAAATAAGAATAGCTAATCTCACTGGCGAATGAAAGAAAAAATATAGTTATCTTCGAATAACTTGAAAATGAGAGAGGGGCAAAAGATGAAGCACTTTCCTTTTCACTTTCTGGTATACAAAGTTCTGGAATTTCTGTCCCGAGCTAAAGCTTGCATTCTATTATTATCTTAATGTTATAATGTTGCTTTTGTTCTTTATTTCCTTTTATCCTATGATATTTTTATTGCTGCGGGTTGGTTTTGGAATTCTAGGCTATTTGATTTTTTAATGATTTAATTTTGTTCTTTTGGTATGTAATTGGATTTTGGATTTACTAATGTATGGCGAAAAGTTTTCGTAAGGGATTCTGTCTGATGACCTATGGGTTCATCTTGATTGTTTCCTGTCGTTGTTTATCACTGTTTTATGTATTTTTTACGGTTTCATCTTTTCGTGTATGGCAGTTGATGTATTTTGTATTGTTTTGTATCAATTTCATTTGTTGTTTACATGATGCATTATTGTTTTTGGATAATAATGACATTGCGGTTTTATGTGGTCTTCGTTATTCTTGTACAATTATAGTATTCTGCATTGTGTGCGTCTCCTGATGTCGCCTTGGGACTTTTGAGATCTTTGATCTTTGCCCCCTGCCCACGGGGCGTTGTATATATGTTCCAGAGTGTTTTTGTGTGTTATGTTCTGTTCATCGTTTGTTTTTGTAATTCAGTTGTTATTCAGTTTTTGCTCTTGCCCCAGCTGGGCGTTTTTCTGTATATAAATATTGTAATAATGTATTTGTTGTAAATATTTACTGTTTGTAAAAATGTTGTTGTTCCAAAGGGCTCCCGTTGTATGGAAGTATTTTTTATATTTGTTGAATGTATGTAGTTATTTTGTATTGTTTTGATTATTTACCGCCCAGTCTGGCGTTTTTGTATCTTCTTTTGTTTTGGAAATAAATGCTGTTTCGTGGCGCTAGGCTATAGAGGCTGAGGTTGGCTCTCTTTCTCCGGCTGCCCTTGTTGAGTCTTACACCCAATAGGGTAGGCCGGCAGTCGTGGGTTGGGTTGGTATACAAAGTTTACAAAAAAGTATTGCAATCTCGACCTAGAGCAGAGGTTCCCAAACTTTTAACCCTCACGCACCCCTTGATTATTCTTTCAGTTTCCGCGTACTCCTTACTATCAAATTTAACTCCTCCCCCCCCCCCCAACCACCTGTCGGTGCAAAGAAGTTTTAATCAATAATGTTAAGCTTAGCATAAGTTTGCTTAAAAGTGAAATGATTCAAATTAATAACATACGCAGAACTTATTTTTGATTTTACATTTTATTCCATTTTTAAAACGCCGAAGCAAATGAAACCAGAATTCTAATTATTTCGTTTTAACTTATAAGGATAGATAAAAATTACACTTAGAAATTACACTTTGCAATAACCAACTTTCCAAGTGGTATAGTTATTAAATAGCAAATATTCACTTGGAAAAACAAAATTCGCCAACTTTTTTTAATCTTTTATGTTTTCTTGTTTCCACCAATAACAATTTTGATTTCGCGTACCCCAAAATGATCCCAGGGGTACGCGTACCACAGGTTGGGAACCTCTGACCTAGAGAATTGGATGTATCGCCACTCTTTAGACCTCCCTTGACTCTGAAAGAAACTATCTTTGGAATTATGTCTGTCTGTCTGCAAACACAAAAACAGACAACTGCAACGTCCCATTTGAAAGCTACTCGAGGCCTATATCGTAAGTTTGAAACTTAGACATATGACGAGGACAATGACTGAACAGATATGCAATATGCTCATAAATTCTTTGGCAAAATCGGGCCTCAAATGTGCTGTTCTTCAGTCCTACAACCATTTCACCACGACTCTTTTTTTTTTGTTTGAAAATGGAACGAACAGGACCAAATCCCTTCACCAATGACTAAAATGTTTGAAATTATTGTACTGAGTTAGAAACACACTGATTATTGCATCTTTTTACATTACCATAGGGGAAAATACCCGAATTGGGACCGACGCCTAGATTGAACCGGTATAATAGCTTTAATTATGTTAAATATTTGGACAGTAAAATAGGCAAATTATACTGTAACGATGCAAGTGTGGAAATGAAGTTATTTTTAAGAGAAAGCATTGGGTGGTTACAGTTAGAAAGCAAAGTGTTTAAATTTAGGTATCATCAATTAAATATTTTAACAAAAGATCAATATCCCTTATGCCGTTTTAAAGTAAGTAGCAAAATATGCTATTATACCATCAGATAGGAAACTTATTTGTCCACAATTTGCCAGTGTTTTATTCAAATAATGTAAAGATAAGTTTATGTGATTTTCTTTTTTGTTTAAAGGTTGCTTTATTGGAACACAAAATGTTGCCTACATTGGATAGTTTAACTCAATGGGACTATTATATTGAAATAGAGGAATGGCCCAGAAAGCAGCTGTAATCACTAATAAGCTTCATTAACTGAAATTGGGACAAGTCAAAGTAAAAAAGCAAACAATAAAAGGACATTAGGACGTGACATGTTGGTTCAAAAAGAACAAAAACTAAGATTACATAGTTTTGGATTATCTATGAGAAAACAAAGGAAGAAGATCTGATACAGTGCATAAAATGTCATTTGTGTTGTTCAAGCATTGTATGTTGGTATGAATTTTAGAATAACAAAATATTTTTCTTTAATGGTATGCAAGGAAATTGGAGAGCCATTTTGGGAATCCAGTGGTTCAACCAGAGCAGCAAAATCTTTAAGCTATTTTTTCTACTTTAAAATGCGTTCATGAATAGTTATTTTCATTGTGTTGAAAATAAATAAACGACAAAAAATGGACTGCTTGATTTTATTGACATTATTTCCCTGTCCAGGTGGTCTAAATTCGACTGTCTTCACTTATATTGAGTTCTTATGGCCCAGCCGAAGGGAAAAATAGTGATATGTTCGTATAAAATGCCAAAACTTACTTAAGGTTTTAGTTCACAGAAAAAAAAATTAACATTAACGGTACGAGATTCATTGTCGAAGACTACTGCTGTTATATGCTATTAGAATTTTAATAGAAATTTATTTTATGAAGAAGAATTTTTTTAAATTATTTGTAGCATTCCATTAAGTATTACTTTCATATTGAAGTTAAGTTAGACCACAGTTTCTTTTCGATATTAAAAAATATTCAATTTTTCCTGATCACCAGAACCAAATAAAAACTTTGCAAACCAAGAATTAACTTTCAGAAACTTTTTTAGACGCCATTTCCGGCAAAACTGCTTCTTGGGCCTTATGCATAAGAATTAATAAACAAAGCTGCCAGCTTATAAATGTGTGGCGGACAGAAGCATTAATCGTAACACAATTTTCAACTTCCGGTTCTCAAAGTGGAAACGATCGTGTTTTCATCGAATAAAAAGAGGAGAATTTCCATATTCATATTTCCATTTCAGCATCAATAGGAGAGGGTAACCACAGCCAATAAGCTCTCACGTAACTGGAGAAAAAAAAATGAACGACGACGCGGTAAAATTCGTTGCTAGGCAACTTCAGGTTGTAAACATAAAAACCCAGTATGCTTTCTGATCGAAAAATCATTTTTTGACAAGATTTCTATCCCATGATGGCTTGTAAATATACTTTTCTGTTGAGAAGTGTTTATTAAGCCTGTAAGCCCAAATTAATACCTCCTTGTATTGAGTCATAAAACAACTGTTTTGTGCGCATTTCATCTATACAAAATCGATATAGATCTTTTCTAGAACATAATTATTCCATTAATCGAAATCGTAATTGGCTGATAAAAATTCATACGACTTCCAAAAACATAGGGATAATTAAATGGAGGCACATTTCTAGGTTCTTAAAATCGAGAAAGCTAATGAAAACTCGATAATATATATCGAATTTTCATTAGCATCAATATAATGAAATATATTGATTATATATATTGATTAATATTTCTGTACTGTCATGATGCTGTTTTAGGGGAAAAATCGCAGCCTCCATTGAAATGTGTCGGCGGCATTTAAAGATGCGTAACATTTTCGAGCTACAGGCGTTAACAGGACTGTCTATCAAATTGATACTTTGGGAGGAGGGGGGAGTAAAGACAAGCTATTATTTCTAACTGATTTCATTTGACATTACTAATATAATAGTCCAGATCTGTCTCTCGGTAACGCTCTGACGTCACCAACAATAAAACTCGCGCCATAACACTGCGAGACGTTAAACAGCATTACTTCATTGTTAGAGAACTTAAATTTAAGTAATTTTAAATTTATAAGATTAATTGTCGTTCTAATTTTAAATTTAATAGCTTTAAAATTGTGAAATAAAATTTTCTATCGATTTATATAAAATTTATCTCGCCATGGTCAATAGTTCCCGAGAAATTTTAAATTATATTAATGATATATTTCAAATTAATTTCCGCTTTCAATAGAAAGTAGTAAAATACGTCAGTGGTATATCATGCGCGTGATACAGTTTGGACGCCACAATGCATCTGATTATTTACTGCAATCGTGATGATATAATTTGATATTTTTTGGCAACGTTTGACAAACAGAGAAGTGCTTTGTTTTGATTAGAATTTCGAAAAAGAATTCCTTTGAAATTTTAACTTTTGGCTTACGTTTGACAAGCTGAGAATTTCAGGGTTATTGAATTATAATAAAATTGTTAAACAACGAAAAATACTTCACACACGGAATGTTGTTTACCAAGAGGGTTTTTGAATAAAGAAATATGTAAATAAAAAATATTTCCTGTCATAAAACATATGTTTATTTTATTTGTTTTCAATCAATGTTAAACATTTTTCTCCCATAGATATCCATTTAAACACGTCAAATTTGACAGGAAATCTCTCGAATTAAGAGGCAACTTGCACTCGTCATACCATGACGGGTGATTTTCTAGGACGTTATAGTAAAATATAAATCCAAGCCTTTCGCTTACATTACGTATTAAAGCTCAGCATTAATATTAAAATAATAATTGCTTTTAGCAATATGATTTAATTAAGCTATGAATATAGTTGCTTCTAAATCATGAAACACATTAGTATTCCACAAAAGAATTTTTTTCATGATACTTTGATATTGCCAAAAAAGATGGCTTACGAAGAACAATTTCATTTCAATAGTTTGCATGGTCATCACTTGATTGGAGAATGTTTCATTAACATTCAATAATACAAAATTAAAACTTCCAAAATTACTTATAAGCTAGATAATCAAAATCTTTTCACTCTTAAAATAAGACAAAGTTATTTTAGGAAAGAGCATTTATTGATGGTATGATAAGAATTTCGATGAAACTATTTACATAAACAAGAATTCTATGAAAGTAAAAATAATCATCCCTTGCATACCGAAGTATAAAAAGACGTCACGTTTTCTAGAGTTGAGTTGAATTCATTTCCACATATTTTTGTAGATCCACCGAAGGGACCAGGAACAAAACCATGCTAGCAAATAATAATAAAATATTCAACATACTGTGGCGTATTGTAAGGATACACGAATGGATTGACTTATTTTATCAGGTGTCAGTAATAATCAGAATATAAACTTAGAGATGAAAACTATAAAAAAAGACAGAAATTTTTGCCTTTTATCGTCCGTAGACGGTAATATGTTTCTCAATTTTGACTGGTTTTAGTTAAATGATTCATTCTATCATCGTTTTGTTTTCAGACTGATCCACAGATGCATTTCTATTTCGAATTAAAATGGTTTTTGAATTACAATCTTGAAATAATAAGCCTTAATATTGATTTTGAATTATCTATGAATACTATTATAATGATCGCGATCAATTACATTTCTTTCTCTTTATTACATAGGGTTTTTGTTTCAGCAAATGCTTGACCATTTCACGAAACCACTGAGTTTACCTGTCGCACAGCAGCAGTTTCTCGTGGAGAGAGGTCCCCTAGTATTACTAACAAAAATTCATTCAAGGACAACAAAAAATGAAAGCATTTCAAGAATATGGATTATAAAATATATAAGGAATAAAACAGGATTTTTAAATGTTGAATCAATTACTTTCATATTATTCTCATTATCAGCAAAGGCGTCAAGCATTAATCACTTTCTATGTTCTTCCAAGTAAGGAAGCGGCTCTCAAATGACATAATAGCACGCGAACATTATATCAAGCGAAACCTTACTTTATCGGCCCAAATAATAAATCAACCTCAAATGTTTCGTTTTAGAACATCCATTGTTTCTGAAAAGCAATATACTTAATTAAAGGTCAAGCGAAATGTGTGTTTCCCAAACACTATCTTCATCTGTCAATGGAATATTCTTTTTCTTTTAGAAGCTTAATGAGCTAAATGCATTAGCGTAATTTACGAGCGAACCCCCGCCTGTTCTGAGAAGAAGGTGAAGTCACCCACATACATGATGACGATGAATACGCAAACGCAAAAATAGCTTTAGCAGAATAAATTACAGTCTTCTTCTAAAAATGGGAAAGAATTGGGTCAAAAGTGTGACTCGTCCTTATCATGAATTCGTATATGTTGTTTTGCTGTTTTCGGAAGTAATTCCACAATTGTACTTCTTTCCTTTATTTTTTATATGGAGTATAAATAAATTATTGTAGTCATCAAAAAATTCGACAGCTATATTTTGATGAATCTCCAAGTTTCAGAGCCCCTCGATTCCAAAGAAAAAAAGAACATTTTTGAAATTATGATGACGATGAATACGCAAACGCAAAAATAGCTTTAGCAGGATAAATTACCATCTTTATTTTTTATATGAAGTATAAATAAATTATTGTAGTCATCAAAAAATTCGACCATATATTTTGATGAATCTCCAAGTTTCAGAGCCCCTCGATTCCAAAGAAAAAAAAAGAACATTTCTGAAATTATGATGACGATGAATACCCAAACGCAAAAAATAGCTTTAGCAGAATAAATTATCGTCTTCTTCTAAAAATGGGAAAGAATTGGGTCAAAAGTGTGACTCGTCTTTATCATGAATTCTTATATGTTGTCTTGCTATTTTTGGAAGTAATTCCACAATTGTATTTCTTTTCTTTATTTTTTCTATGAAGGCGTTTCAAAAGTCATTTTCGTTTCAAAAAGATTACTGATCAAAAATAGAGAAGATAAACTAAAATTCTGCTTTATAATATGACTAAATAATAAACTAAAATGAATTTCGAAAATGTATTTGTGTGTCAGATTTTGTAGCTTTAAGTTCAATGGTCTCTGGACTAGATCGTCAACAGACAGGCACGAGGTCACGCTCACCTCGTGTTGTTCTTACAGATATGCTTTTTTTTCTAAAAAATCATTGGAATAAAACCTAAACGATTAACCCCTTAACTGTCATGCCAATGCGTCATACTTTCATCGAATTATTGTACTTTTAAACACAGAAGCTAAAATTAAATCATTTATAGACGTTACAATTCTACACAAAAATTACGTGGGATTTACAAACACTTTAGATGGTCTATGTGCTCTTAGATAAATCAATACAGAACACCATTTCGTGCCCCTGCGACTACAAAATTTGAGGAAGTTAAATCAGTACAGCATATTCCCAAAAGGGAAGGCATCATTTAATTAGATATTACAGGAAACAGAAAGGCGAAACATTTCAGATGGTCTATGTGCTCTTAGATAAATCAATACAGAACAC
>BGPR01047634.1:0-11744 GCA_013235015.1 Araneus ventricosus | reverse complement strand
TTTTTCTTTCTTAAGGCTGGCTACACAGTATCCTAAAAATGACAAAGGCATTTTCCGGTAATTAAAAAGTTGTAAAAGGCTCTCTAATGAATCTGAGAGACGGATTAAAGGTTTAGTACATTAGCCGGGTACTAGGGGATAGAAGATTTACTTTTTTTTCTTAAGGCTGGCTACACAGTATCCTTTTCATCAAAGGATTTATTGGCACAGCTTGGCCAATTCTGGCCCTTGTGCCATAAAACCCCAATCACTCACACAGTATCCTAAAAATGACAAAAATAACAAAATTTTCTTTGCATTTTTCAATGGCCCATACGGTTGGAAAGCTTGAGTTCAAATTTTAGATCTGATATTCATACAGTTTTAAAGATATTTGAAGTTTTATCTAAGTGTTGACAGTCTCAAAGTTCAAAGCTGAGGAGGCCGTGTTAATTTCGTTTTCATTTTGAAGCAATTTTCCATTTTTAAAATTAATTAATTAAAAATATTTTATGAATAAATCAATTCTGTAGGTGAAATGGTAATTATAACTTAAACGTTCACTACTCAAATCGTTTCTGTTTCTTTATATTCTGCATTCATTTTGAGTTCTCATTATTACCTAACTGATATTCACAGAAAGAACTTTTTCATGACTAATATTAATTTTCACACATTTTTTTTTATTTAGAAGCTTTTCAGTTTAATATTATTGTTTTTTATTCATTTTTCTGTTGAGAAAATACCACGTTTGAAATGTTCTCGCTTTGCTAAGAGACAATGTTTTGAGGAGCTGGAAGACTAATTATATGATATTTCAACAAATCTATTCCATCATATTGAGTTAAAATGGTGTTTTAGTGCATTTCATAAGATGGGAAATAACATACTATAAAATTAGATCTCTACAAGCATTATTAATTTTTTTTATGCCTTTACAAACTTTAAATGCATTTTTCCCAGGGTTTTATTTTTGGTGATGCAAGTGTTTTCTATTCGATAATGCTTTTGTCTATTCAAGATAGAGGTTAAAACTTTTTGTAGATACTCTCATATATATGTACTATACGAATTAGCATGGATTTAGGCCTTATAGTTTTAGTTATTTTTTAAAAAATGGAAAAGCTAATATTTTTAGAATTTGCATGTTTTTCAAGTTTTTTGTATAAAAATAATTATTAAATGTTAAAAAAGAATCAGGTGATCAGTCCCATGCTAACTTTTCTTCCGAATAATCCAAGAAATATGAATCACTTGAAATAACTAAAAAATATTAAAATTTAAGTATTTATTAAAATAAAATTCAATTTTTTAAATATTTCTTAATAAAATCACTTTTTTAAAACAGAATCTATTTAGTAAAACAGTCTTTAAAAACTTCATTAATTTATTTTATTACTATTGCCTCCGAAAATTTTGAAAAATAGTTCTGTGTAGCCTTAAATATCCTGATAGATAAAATTTTTCTCGAATATCGCTAAATTAAATCTTTATCGCTAATTTCCAGCGACCAAGATTTAAACCCTCGTTCAGATGGACCGGCGGGTCGTGGTGGCCTATTGGTAAGGTCTCTGCTTCGGAACTGGAGGCTTCCAAGTTCAAAAAGCGATTCCATTGAAGATCCGCTGTATATGGGTCCTGGTGCAAGCTAAATCATACGTAATGGCTAAACATCCTCCCAGTGGTGATGCGCGGCAGTTTGTAGAGGGGGTGCCAGTTCAGGTGTTGTCCTTGTCATCTGACCAGGATTCAAAATGACGAGGTGCATCCCAAAATAGCAGATGGGAAAAGTTCGAGACAGGACGCTAATATAACTAAACTGAACTCAGATGGAACGGCGTTTACCTAATTCCATATGATCAGACATTCACTGGATTGAGTTAGAAGAAGAAAAACACTCTCAAAAAAAGAAAAATAATCAAATGAGAAACATAAATGCTTGAAGGGAGAAGCATTTATGTTATTGATGTATATTAAACATATATTAGCATTTTATTTTTGGATTTTTTTTTAATTACTACATATGCTTCTGAAACTTGATTGGATTTCTTTTGCTGATGGTGGTACATGCAACATGGTCATCTGCTTAGTTTGAAATATATACGGCTTTAAATCTATGATTTTGAGTTTTGGTAAAAAATTGCAAGAGGAGAGTTTCCGAATTCGGTCCGCTTTGAAATTCTTAGATGTATAGTGATTAATGCGGGAGGAAGCGCGGTAAGCCCTCTGAAAATTGCAATTCCTAGAAAACTATCCACCTGTTCATTTCTTTCTTATCAGTAGCTGAGTTAGTCACCCCCTCTGCCTTTTCTGAGTATTTTGAAAGTAATTTCGAAATTTTTCGTCCCCTAATACACTTTCTGTCTGTTACTGAGGTTATGGAATGACCCAGCTCGTCCTTCCGTTTGTTCCAAAGACCAGTTATTTCACGCGGCTCATGCGGTCAGCTCGTTGTTTTCCTTGCGGAATTGAAAATTTATTTGTTTCTCACAATGCCGACTCCATACGAAAAGGAAAGCGTTTACGTAAACTTGTTGCTGAAGTTGAAACTGATAAAGATCCAGAATTTGACAGTGAAGACAATGGATCTGAAGAGATTTTTGAAGTGAATGTTTCATGGAAGTTTCATCGAACATGACACGGAATCGGAAGAGGACGGAGCATCTGGAAATGTAGAAGTAAATAACTTGGAATAGCTTTCATAAAAAATGGCATACATCGGAGAAAATCAAAATTTAGACAGAATATTCGTAATCGTTGTCATAATATTGTGTCGCGCTTACCTAGAAGAGAAGCGAAAGATGTGACAAGCCCTGTGAACAGTTGGAAGTTATTCATCAACGATAACATGATACAGTTAAACTGAAGAGTGAACAAATATATTTATGGAGAAATGCGCACCAAACTTTTCACGTAAAAGCGATGCAGGGAAAACGAACCCACCCTCTAGAAATCCGTGTTTTGTTAGTGGATAATAATGGAATAGATTTAAATTTTTATCAAGCACTGTATTCTTGATGTCTATAAGTCAAAAGCGATATTTTCCCAACTAAAAATATAATGGTTTTAACGCCGCAGGTTTGGATTTCAGTTTGGTGTCAATTTATGAACCCGCGCATTTTAGCGTTTGTTAAGGAGGCGCGCGTTATCTTGGGTTAAGAAACAGCTTTAACAAAAAAACAAGTGGTATAATTTTTTTGTAGTTTATTTATCTTCAAAACAGGATAAATAACTTTCTATTCATAAAATATTCATATATTTTTTATTCAGAAATATGATTCAACATATTTTAATATAGGAAAAAAGCGGATTTATAAAAATGTGTCATCGGTCGAATCCAGGAAACCGGTTGCCTAGATTAGACCGCTAATTTTTTTTACGCACAATTAACCTTCGGTAGGGGGCAATACACGCAACTCATATGTGAGATTAAAAGTTAAATTTTTGCTTAGGCTTAAGGAAAAGCTCATCAAACTGAACTCATCGGTTATGAAAAGCTACATTTGCATTTTTAATAACTTTTTGTATTACCTTGCAATTTCAACTAAGGAAATATGTAGGAATTCAGGAGGGAGTTGACATTTGTTTTCCCGTAATGGTCCTTAACAATGACAATTTTTGTGGTTGAGAGTCTAAAGTAATCCGACATTTTTGAAGCAATATATTAGAAACAACAATCAATATCATTGAATTAGGGTCAGGGAAACAAATGAACAAACTTTTACAGGTATAAAATATGAAATACTGAGAAATATTTGGGTAATCAAAATCGCAAACGCAATCGGGTACAACTCATCTACCAGATTAACCGCTTAAGGCTTTATCCCCTGTTAACTCGTCCAGAATACCATAGGCTACAAAATTACTCGGTCCTTAAGTGGTTAACGTATCCCTCACGTACATCAAAATAGCATCAGAGAGAAAAAGCCTCAATAACTTAGTGTGAGTGGTAGGAAGCAACGAAGCTACTTTACACTACGACATATCCCTGACTCCTGAAATAAAAGTCTCCGGTTTGCAGTTTGGATGAGTGTGCGTAGAAACTTTATTGAACAAAGAAAAGAAGGAAAAAAAGTTACATACAGAGTTTTTAACATCGACGAAAAACATTTGAAAATTATATGAACGATGAAAAATGTGTATTTACATGTGGAAAGAAAGACTCGCGAAGCAAAATCAATTTTAAGACAGGCTCCAAAAGTTCGCTGCATCTATAAACTTGTAGGAGGACTGATTAAGGTCCTAGGAATTGAACCTCTAGGGGGTCTTAGTCCATAAGTCTGAGGTCTTGGTGAAGGAAACAAATCGGATGAACTGGTAGCATCAGGTGACTGTTTTATGTGGTTCTCATTTTCAGTGAGAAAAGATGTGAGTTTAGGTATATTTATTCTTGTAATCTCTTGGGTTAAAGGATATTCGAGGGTACTAGGGAGCATGGTTGCTGACCAGTTAGACAGACAGCCCTCACAAGATGTTCTACAATATCGTTACGATATCTTCACGATATTGTATGGCATTCAAAATATCGAACAAAGCCGGGGAGATATCATACAATATATTGTGCTAATAGGGAGGGTACTCATGGCAGTACACTATTAGCACAAGATATTGATCCATGATGTTGCTAGGATACTCCGAATGCCGCACGACATAGTAAAGATATCATATGAATAGTGTAGGGCATCATTGGCTAATAGGATACTCCCAATATCAATATCAAACACCGTAAATCTTGCCTTAAAAAATCTCAAAAGTGTTCTCTTGAAATAAGGCAGGATAAAGGGAACCTTTCGGAAGCGGGACGGCGAACCTTCCTTTTCGTACCTCAAGTCAACATTAATCGAGCCTCGTTCAACTCAAGAACCTACCAATTCATTATAGGACATGGGCCGTTCGGGACCTATCTTCACAGGTTCGGTTTCACACGACCGATGCGTTTGCGGTGATGAAGGTGATCCAAACCTCTACGCAACATACTTCCCACTGACAAAACCCTTTCGTTTCACGAAGCCCAGTACTGAAAATCTTTGGACGTGGTGTGAAAATATTGCCTCAGACAAAAGATCCCTGGCACGACTCATGAGTATTATGAAGATCCTTCAGGAATGAAGGATATGATATCATCGCAGACTAAGAAAGACTTTTATCGCTTACACGAGCAATTAAGATTTTCATTGCAGACTTTTTCAGTTTACTTTTGATATTTTTTTATTATTGTTCTTTTAATTTTTTCCCTTTTCTTCTGAATGTCATCTTTACGCTGAGAGGGTTTGTATAACCCTAACCTTATCTGGTTAGTTCCCTCCCGGTGTATTAATAATAATAATAATAATAATAATAGTAAATCTGAGTTCATTCTGAAGCCTTCTCTGAGAGAAGATATGTGACATTCAGTCACGAAAAATCAGGTGTTCAGAAATAAGTGTTCATCATAAGTTCAATTCTTTGGAACAAAAACTGTTTTCTATAAACTTGAATACCAAATACCACGGAGGACACATCAAACAGTGAAGCAATATTTCTGAACGCAGCGTTAAATGCCTTTTAGCCTAACTAATCTCGTTTATACTACAGCCCTTTCTTCTCCCACAGAATAACCTTTTTATACCCAGAATAGAGCTCTCTGCCCTTCTAAGCTGCTTCTGCATATGGGACTTTCTTCTTCCCTTGGTAATCCCCGCAGGTATATTGAATGAAGGTCAGAGCAAACAGCAAAAGCGGAAAGACAGAGCTAAAGGCAAAAGTCCGGATTTTCCGGTCAGCGGCCACTGGACAGACAAACGGAGGCTGTTCAAGTAGCCCAAGCAGTCCGTTGCAATCCTCTTTACTTTTAGGGACCACCAGAATTCAAGACGATTACTTGGACCGAACCAAAGACGCGTAAATGCTCTTCAGAAGGTGGTCAAAGGG
The DNA here is from genome assembly GCA_013235015.1 of Araneus ventricosus. Classification (NCBI taxonomy): domain Eukaryota; kingdom Metazoa; phylum Arthropoda; class Arachnida; order Araneae; family Araneidae; genus Araneus; species Araneus ventricosus. The sequence continues at coordinate 5,855 of BGPR01047634.1, read as the reverse complement.
AGGAATAGAAGGAAATAAAAAGGGACTAGAACGCCGAGGTGATGAAAAAAAGTCCCCCGAAAAAAGGAAGAAAAGAATCAAATAGGAGGCAGAGGACAAAAAATGAGTCAATGAGGTTGAGTTTGTGATTTTTGTTTCCCTTTTTTCAGGGGTTATTTGGTGTTGGAGTACTTTTTTCTCGCCGTCATTTTACTCAAGGCTGTCGTTCCTCTTAGTATCGAAAAAGTGCAATCAATGGAAAAGGTTGAGGCTTGTCTCCTGTACTCGTGATAGGTAATTGTAGGTCCCATGTTCAGAGAGATGTTTCCTTTTTTCTCCATTGCCCTTTCCTTCCTTTTATCCATTGCCTTCTTTTTTTTGTTTTGTCTTAGAGGAGATACTTCTGTAGCGATTTCCTGTCCGTTAGTTTATTTGATGCCAAGAGTGAATAGAATGCTCTATTGCTTGCCTTAAAAATTTTGTATTGTTCGCTTCGGAAGATAAAAGTAGAGGAGGAAGATTTAAAATACATTCCAGTTTTTTTCTGGGATAGTTAAAAAAAACATGTTATAGTCAGAAGAAAAAGGAACGGACCTATTTCATCGTTTCTGACGGCTCTCTAACGAAATGGTCGTTTAATATTTATTTCGATGTTTGGAGAAATTCTGTTTAAAATTCCATTTGCCGATTAATGAGGTGTCAGTAGAAATTGATCGCACTTCGACAATGTGAATGATTTTTAATATTACATCCATGCCATAGTTATTCTGAAAGAATAATAAAGATTCGGGGACTGTTGATGTTAGGAGTGTGAATAAATCGATGGCCTTCGCTCTAGAACTAGAAAACCCAGATTCTGGAGTTAATAGGATATATATTATTGTACATTTATTTCATGAAAAAATATAAACGATTAACCCTCCAGTTGTGTATCCTGAAATTTGCTTGGGATTGAAATTAGAATATTTTTTGTTGCACCTCAGGATTTCCGCTGAATACTGAAATCATTATTAAAGCCTTGAATTATATTATACTGCAATGGCTTTTCATGTAAGTATAAATTTAATTCGTTTCAAAAAGTTACACCCTTTCAAATAAACTCATAAAATAGTTATATAAGTTTAAACGCAGTTTTTGACCATAATATTTATAAATATCATTTTGTTTCTATTCTTTTTCTTTTCAAATACATCTACCCGAGCCAGTATAACATTTTGCAAAGAAGAAATCATCATAGCCTCAAGATCAAATACACATAGCTTTTCGAATTATAAAAGTAATTTAATTCTGACCAATTTAATTTTATTTACAAATATATATTGTTCGGTCAGACCAATCTTTTTAAAAATTCTATTCATTTAACCCTTCAGCACACGGACCCATTTTTGGAACATTAGCACATGCGTGGGGTCATTTTGACCCCAAATTGTTACACACTTGCTCTTTATTTTATTGGCTATTTGTACAAAAATAATATATGATCAAAATATAAGAACATTTTTTTTCGTAGAAATAACTTGAATTTAAGACACAAATGCTATTTTTAATAAGAAAAAGGAAAGTTGCACTTATCTTCTTTTTCCTACTTTTCTGTATTTTTTTCTTCGCCGCTACGCACTATCCTACGCCTGCACAGCCATAACGTTAAACTAACCTGAAACGTCAGCACACGCATGGGTCAATTTGACCCCAACGCCCTAGTAAAAGGTGAGAAACCCCGTGCCACAGGTTTTTGCATTCCTATCCTCTTCTTCTAGCTTCCCTATAAAGGTACAAGAAGTAACGGGGCAAGTGTTTATAAATTCCTAGAATTTTTTAACAAATAGAGAAAGGGTGAGGTGAAAAAGACCCCATGCGTGTTCTGACGGGTTAAAAAGTATAGATGTTATCTTCAAATAATTTTCACTTCTGGCGTGACTGTCTGCATTTGGAATAAAAGCTTCTTTTTCTTGATAAATGATATTACCATCATGAGCTCCAGTGTATTACAAATATCGTGCATCCAGGACAATTGGAATTCCAGTACAGCATATTTTTATTTACAAATTTAAAAAGAGGAAACAAACGTTTTAGAGTCAAAAAGAAGCAGTGCAATTCAATTTATCAATTCCCCCTAAAATAAAAAAAAAACAGTTGGGAATTCACGCCTCTAGTCCGAAACATTATGGCATGAATCTATTTTAGGCTTGATTCGTCTGCTTTGTCTTCGTTTGGCATTAGCCATTGTATGTAATGAGAATATATATACTTTCTGAATTAAAGGTTATACTGATAAAGCCGACTCAACAATTGAATAGAGTACAGAGCATTTCAGTAAAGAATTATTGGGGAAAATCTATAAAATCGGCTGTTGCATAGTAAATGATGAAAAATTTGTTTAAATGAAATGAAAACCTATTATCAAATTTTCATAAATTGGAAGCAGAACGTTCTGAATGATATATACACCATGTCAACCATGACACGTGTTTCTAATAAAAGACTTCAATATTTTTTTTTACTATAAACTATAAAGAAATCCACTCATTTACTTACAATATCTTCAACAATCAAAATCATGTTTTCGAAGTGACTTCCTAATTCAGTATTTCATTAAGAATATATTTTTTACAAAAGAGGAAGTAATTGACATTCTTGACTCTCCATTCATAAAACACATCCTCCAGAGATACTTAAATCTTTGTAATGTTTAGAATACGAATGAATCAATAAATTTGTAACTGATTAACATAATAGTCGAAACATCAAGGTCGGTGTGAATCTAAAACCAACGATTATTCCTCTAAATTAGGGATGGGGAAAATCTACCGGTTTAAACCGAAAAACGGTTTTTCCGGTTATTTTTTTCCTCGGTTTAGAGAGGTTTTTTTTAAAAAAATCCAAAAACCGGGTCGGAAGATAGGCTCGAATTTAGGCTCAACTAGACTAAAATTTACCAAGTTATAATGCTTTTTATTTCATCATCTTAGGCCAATGACCGACAACCGCTTCCTCGAAGCGACTTTTGGTTGTCGGATTACTTAAAGAGTCTTTATGAGTAGATAAATATTGGCCAATGGATTGATTTCCTGCAAAAACAATGCTAATAAAAAATATTGTCTGCAAACGGCGTCTGTTTTTTGTAGCCAAAAAATATTCATCTTTAGTCGGAAGTTCTTAGTATCTACGATGAATGATGTTGTTTTCGATGAGAGGTGTCGATTCACGGATCAACACATTGCTGAAAGAGTTTTTATGAGCAGATTAGATGATAAATATTGGCAAATGAATTAATCTCTTGTGGAAACAATATTAATAAAAGTATTGTCTATAATACTTACTTATTTTAATAATAAATCATTTATTATTAGTACATATTGTATTAATTACTTATTTATAATCATTACTCTATTACATAAATTAATTATTGTATTAATTCTTACTTATTGCATATTACATTAATAATAAATTCTGTCCACAAACTGTGTTTTTAAAAGAAATTACCGGTTTTCCCGGCTTTTGAAATTACCGGAAAAAACCGGTTTTTTCAAAAGCCGGGTATTTTGAGCGGTTTTAACCTCCATGTTAAACTGGAGTTGAAAAAAACCGGTTTTTCTGCAATAACCACCATCCCTGCTCTAAATATCAGAACACAAACTGTTATATTTAGCTCTCAGTCGGCTTGATAGAAATAATTCTCCTCGTGATGCTTTGATTACTTCCAGACTTGATTTTCTCAGCCGCCTGGTCACGCATGGTGGGATAATGCATAGCATCTTGTTGAACAGAATCAGCAAATGCGATTTATCAAAAAGTAATGTCGCATTAATGCATTTTAGCAGTACACTAGTAATTCTTCATCCGCTTTACTTTTTCCTATTGAAGGTTTTGGTGGCATAGCATGCTATTATGAAATGATTACAGAAGTATTATCTGTACCAATAAATAAATCTTATTTTAAAAGTTTTCTAATCCGCTGTCTTCAGCTACTTCTTGCGTAAGATAATAAGAAGCTTACTTTGTAATATGAGATTGTCAAATACATTTTATCTACTAGATGTTTATGGATTTAATTATATGATATTTCTAAACCTATTTTATACGAATTGTTTAAATGTTGAGCCAGTAAAATTTATTCTCTCTAAATGGGTTGCTACACAGGTTGTATCTCTAAAATAGGATAATCTGTTAGATATTTTTCTCTCCTGCCTCTTTCAATCCCTTTAATCGTAAACCGTGTTACCCCTGTCCTGCCTAAGCACCTGTTAATGACAGTAGCTGCAATAGCTTGAGTACTGTGGCCGGATTGCTAGTAGCCATCGCCGGCCACGCCCCGAACCTTCCCGAAGGAGGTACGCACTATCACTTGAGGGGACAACAGAACTCTACCATTATTGTACCCCCAAGAGAAGCGAGAACATGCTTACTTATCCGGCGGCTTCTGATCCGCGTATTCGTGGTAACTCCCCCTGGAGAGTTACAATTCCTTCAAGTGTGTTGGATACATAGCTAGCTAATGATGATAGATAAGAATGGTTAATACACGACTGAGTAAAAAGAAATGCAGATCTAATTTCCAAATAACTTTTAAACAGTCTGCTGAGCTCTCACCACAGTCTGCTTTTACAGAGCAGGCTTAAGATTTGTTTAGTCAGCTATCTTAAGGCTTAACATTCTATGACAACATGTATATTGTATCTAAATACAACACAATTGTTATTTCATACAATTTACAAACATATACAGTTTTATGGATGAAAAAGATCCAAATTTTTATAAAAGTATAAAAATTCATTTCAGTAAATTTATCTCTCCTTGATTTGGTATTTATATGTATTAAATTTATCATATATTAAATCCTAGTTATTGTATATTGGGATTTTGTTCAAATGCAAACATATATTGATGGGTAAAAACTATGGGACTTTCCAATAATAGTAGAATTTAAACTACTTTAAAATGTAGTAAATGTCATTTATGGAAATAAGTTAATTTCAAATATTTATAATTCGGTAACATAAATTTTAAAAAAATACATTTATTTTGTAAGTTGGGGGTTTTGTTGCATATCGGTTGGTTTTAAAAATGGTCTTTGCACAAAATGGGAGAAGTGACCTTAAAATCTCGTTATTCAAGAAATAAAACGAATTAGGCTGTTGCAAAATATTCAATAGGTTTCCTTAAAAAAAGATCATTAAATGTTATGCAAAGAGGCAATAGCATTTTTTAAGGGAGCATATCTTTAAAAAATGTCGAATCCTTTTAAGTGTTGTGAAAATGTGTATATTGTAATATTTCCGCATATTTAGGACTGATTCGGAACAAAAGAAATTATGATGGTATTTCTATAATTAATGAAAAGGAAAGAATATTCGGGATCTTAGAAATAATTTTAGATACATTTGATCTCAAATCGAAAAATCAATTTCTACATATGAAAAAATTAAAAACAGTTTACTAATATATAAAACAGCCATCATTTTAATATTTTCTGCGATGATTGTGAATTACTGATAAGCTGGTGGCAATTAAAGCTCCGTCTTGTATACCGTCCGTAATATACATGAACACTTCATTCAGTTGAAATATTTAAAATACGCATACAGTAAATTTTCAGGGTGAAATTATCTAAAAATTTCAAATTTTATATTTCTTTAAGACTAAATTAAAAGTCCAAAACATGAAAAATGGATATAAAAGCAGTAAAATAATAATAGCATAATTTTCCTTTAAATATCGTAGAAAAAATATTTTTAAGCAAATTATGTCTTTAATAATACGTTCATTTTCTTAAAAGTAAATCATTATGAAGAAGTATAATTACAATAATATCATTTTAGAAATATGAAATCATATTTTCTATAGAAGTACTAGAATCATTTTGAAAAGATATGGAA
>BGPR01047633.1:0-11744 GCA_013235015.1 Araneus ventricosus | reverse complement strand
GCACAATAGCAACGAATCCATACGGCACCCATTACAAAGCTGCATTCAGAAAAGCGATCAAGCCAGCCGAATTAATAGCATTAAATAATCAAGATCCTTCAGGAAACCACCTCAAAATAGCTCAAGATATTCTGGAGAAAATCTTCCCCCATCCTGCCAACAGTAATAGTTCTACTTACATCCCGCCTTGCACCGCAAACGACTGCCCCTTCACCAAAGGAGAAGTAGCGACTGTCATCCATCATCTATCCAAAGGAAAAGCACCAGGACCAGATGGCATCGACAACATCATCATACAGCAAATTTTCAAGAAATTCCCCTTCCTCCTCATGGAACTTTTCAACACTTGCCTTAAATTGGCTAAATTTCCCGATCCCTTTAAGGTTGGAAATATCATTCTTTTTCATAAACACGGCAAATCTAAAACAGAAGCATCTTCTTACCGGCCCATATCTCTGCTCTCGACAATAGGTAAAGTTCTAGAAAAGCTCCTTACCCAACGGCTCAATTTTCACCTCGAGAAGAACAACAGACTTAGCAATTTTCAGTACGGATTCCGTGAGGGAAGATCAACAGAAATGGCCATCACGAAACTCTTGGATACCATCCACAAGGGGAAGGCAAGTGGTGATCACGTACTGGTGCTTTCGATCGACATTAAGGGGCCTTTGACAATATTCAGCACAGCGCAATTTCATCTTACCTTGACAATAGTAAATGCCCAGCAAACATAGTTAATATCTTTAAAAATCTTCTCCAGAATAGGAAGGTCATCCTAAATACCTGCGAAGGACCAGCGATCAGGGACCAAAAACAAGGCTGCCCTCAAGGGTCTTGCAGTGGACCAGCCCTCTGGAATTTGGTCGCAAATGAAATACTTCAAGAAAACTGGCCAATTAACACCAGCATTCATGCCTTCGCAGACGACTTTGTCCTGGTTTCCCATGCCCCGACTAGAGTCCAACTTGAGTCACAAATTAACGAATCTATTGCTAAATTCTCCACCTGGACAAGCAAAAACCAACTCCAAATTTCAGCAGAAAAAACAAATTATCTCTTTATCAGCAAGCTAGTTAGGGGACCTACCATTCGCTGGCAAGGCGAAAGAATTAAAAGAGCCCATGCTATTAAATATCTCGGAATTTATATTGATGAAAAGATGAATTGGAACACCCACCTTAAAGCACAATCTACTAGAGCGACTCAACTTTATCATAATCTCCTAAAAATAGCCGGGAAATCCTGGGGAGTTCCCCTTATTCATCGAAGGACCCTTTATAAAACAGTAACAGAACGGGTGCTGGCACATGGGGCAGTCGCCTGGTGTCTAGAACCTACAGTCCGAATCGCCAGAAAACTCTCAACAATTCAACGTCCGTTCCTCCTGGCGATCTCAGGTGCCGACAAAAAAAGTTTGCATTTTGTAATCTATACTTATAAAAGGCAATGTTTGTGTGTGTGTGTGCGTGTGCGATGTCCAGACGAATCTATCGCACTTACAGCCATGAAATTTGGAACACAGGTAGTCGTAATGATGACCGAATGCACCTCGAAGCCGGGATTTTAAAATTTAATCTAGAATTTTTTTTATTTAATATTTTGTCTTGTTTTGAGTGATTTTTTGCACTCATTTCTCAATAATTCGAACAATTGTACGAAAAAAAAAGAGTTACACCATCGGAAAGAACAAACGATTTCCGTTCTAATGAAGTTTGTTTCGTACGTTTAACAAAATTTACTGAATTTTGAGAAATTTGTGAAAATAATCCCTTTTATGTAGTTTTGATAAGGATTTCTTCAAATTCTCGCATCTGTCATTCTAACATCTTTATAATTTTCATTTTTTTCCAGTTTATAACTGGAACGCTTCTGTCGCATTTAAAACAAGAACGGTTAAAATATCTTTTTTCGTTTTTTAAATTAATTTTTCCCTGATCAGTTCAAACAGTTTTTTGCTAGCGAGATTTAACAGTGAGAGTTTCTCCAGACGATCCCCCAGAATGCATTGTTGCAATTTCATTGGCTGGCTGGCTTTCACCTTCCTCGCGGCAGGTGACGTCATATGTTTTCAATACAACCGATTCCTTCCGGCAGGTGACGTCATCACATTCACGTCATCTCAATAATATATACATTTCTGTTTTGAAATGCCATTATCGCAAAGAAAAATAAGCGGGAAAATTAATAACGTGCATCTTTTGTTTTGATTTTGTTTTCAAAACTTTTTCGTGTCATTGTGGGCATTTTTCCTCACCATTTTGTTGAAGTCCTGATTCCACGGAAAGCGCCGTGAGCGTACTGCTAGTTCAGGCTAAAACATATGTTAACTTTCAGCAATTAAAAAAAATTGCTTTTTTTGGGTCGGAAATTCTAAAGAAAAAAAAACGACCAAGAAGGGGTAAATGAAATGCAATATTTATGGGTACAGATCAAGTATAATTAGAATGAATTTGCATAGCGTTTGATATGCTTATTTGAAATAAAAAAACTATCCGCATTAAATTATAAACATCTTTTTAGTTAGAGATTATCTGCATACTTACGTAAAATTAGACTATTAATCCATTATTACATAGCGTCCCTTTTCAGGGACGCTTCTAAAAATGCTTCACAAACTCACAGGAACTATTTTTTAAACATAAATTTAAAAAAGTTTTTCTAAGTATTCGTTTCTTTTATATTCAGTCGATGGCAGAACATATCAAGTGATCTGTTGATGATGTTGCTTTTGTATTTTCAAGTGAGACTCGGGAATAAGTTTTTTCTAATGTGTAGAAGAAAAAAGTAAGTTTGTGTTCAATTAATTTACTTGTATTTAGCTAATATATCAGTAAATATATTGAAAGAATATACTGTCTTTTTGGAATTTCACATAATTTTGTATTTTGATAAGTTTCTTGCATTGATAGAACTTTGTCAAAATAGAGAAGCTAGGCTTAGGACGTAAATAATCAAAAATTCTTTAGAAATTTTCCATTTCATTTCACAGGATGTAAAATTAGTATACAAAATATTATTGCAAAAATGCGACTTGGTCATTAAATGGATTTAAGATGTGAATGCTTCCAAATTTGTATGAGAAGAATAAAATCTTTAGAGTAATGTTACGCTATGCGTATTTCCAATGTGGATTGCAATGATTTTTATGAGCGCGGAAATATCGCACATGAAATTTTCATATGATGTCAATTAAGGAGTCGGCGAGATCACAAAACTCGCAAATTACTTTTTGATCCAGTTCTGGCTCCTCATTTCACGATTTAACAAGACAAGCCACTACATCGGTGTTGTTCCTGATGTTTTATCGCATCATTCATTTTTGAACGATCACAAACAGGCTTACTTGGACTAACAAGAACCCTGTTTGATTATTTATTATTCATACCTTATCTTAGGTAAGGGAAATGCATTATTAAGATTTTCCAGCGTTCAAAAGACCGCAATATTCTCAGGCTCCAGAACTAACTTTTACTGAGTGTATTTTCAAAGTTAAGGGTGCATTTCTTTTCACTGTTTCAATATTTTTATGTCGTAACATTATATTGGAGTTAAAGTGTATGACAAAAATATCTAGAATTTTTAGTTTTTCCTGGAATTCCAGGTTGTAAGTTACGAAATAGTTTGTTTTAATTTCACTTGTAAGAATTCATGTATATGTAAGAACTCAGAGAGAGTCATGAAGGAAACAATGAAAATACGTTAACTGACTATCTAACATTTTATGTGTTATTAGCTTAGAGTTTTAAAAAACAATCTTGCTAAGATTACGCTGAAATGCTTTCATCTAGATATGTAATCATAACACTACACATGTAATTCAGTTAAGTAAAAGGAATAAAAAGAATTTTGAATCACAAAATAAATAAGAAATAAGGTGTGAATTGAGAAAGTTCCACAATCTTTATATGTATTCCAATGTTATGAATTGTGATACAATTTTAAATATCTTCGTTAATTGATGCTCATTAAACAAATATTGGCAAAGTTTTTGTGTACAACAGTTTTATAATTTTACTAGCAATACGCACAAGGCGTTGCCCGTGGCAAAATGACTTCCACAAAATAAAAAAAGCCCGAAGTTTTCAAAACGAAATCAAAACATATATATTATTGATTTCGCCCTCGATTTTTAGTTAATGTACACGCAGGAACTTGAGCAACATGAATAACGTGTTCTTTTAACTAAAGATATCAGCATATATACGCGACCATCAAAAAGTATAAAACAAATAAATCAAATAATTCTTGGATTCCTTAAAATGAAGTAATTAAGATTAGCTGACGCAATAAAATGGTCGAGAGTATGACGTTACATTCGCTCGATACCACCAGCCAATCTGATAGTAGAAATGCATTCTGGGAACTGTGAGTAACCTTGGGTAGGTCGAAAGCTTCGTTGATTCGGATATGCGAGAGAAAATGTTTCGAACTGATAAATAAAAAAAATCATAGAAAATCGGAGAAAAAAGATATTTTAACCATTCTTGTTTTAAAACAGGGATAAATATTCCGGTTTATACCTGGAAAAAAATGAAAATGAGAGCGTTATTAGGACGTCGGATGCAAGAAAATAAGAACTGAAGGCGAAAAATATAAAGGAAAAGTGACTATTATTTCAAAATTTCTCGGAATTCTGTGAATTATGTTGGAAATTCAAAACAAACTTCATTGGAACGAAAATTGCCTGTTCTATCCGATGGTGCATTGATTGTTTTTCAACGATCATTAGAAAAGATACTACAGTCGTAAATTGCCAAAAATGACCCAAAACATTAAGTAAAAAATTTCTAAATAAATTTTAAAATCCTGGCTTCGAGGTGCATTGAGTCACCATTAAGACTACCTGTGTGCCAAATTTCATGGATGTAAGTGCAATATATTCGTCTGGACATCGCACGCACACACTCCAGCAAACATTGCCTTTTATAAGTATAGATAATGCCATTCAATTTTTTGTCCCTTTGGAATTTGTTAACGATAGGGTCATTCTATAGAACTACCCATTTATTTTAATTTTTTAGATGAGTGGGAGGCCATTTCGATGCGATGTTAAGTCAGATTTTTTTAAAAATTATACCAAATAATCTCCTAGGGAAAAAAGAATGAGTTCACTCTTAGAGTCCCACAATGTGATTTCCATTAAAGATAAAGGTTGTGAAAAGTGTGGCACAGAAGAGAAAAGAGTATAATTGATAGTGCTAAACTTTCAATAAACATGACATGACTGTCAAAACTAGTTCGCTATTCTATTATTCACACTGCCTGTCTTTCTTGTGGAACACAAATTTATGTCTTAAATTGCTCTTTCATCGACCTTCCAATAACACATTTTCATTTCTCTACGTCACCATCATCTCCAAAGAAGTTCAAAACATTTCATATTTATTTCGAAACAGCTGGATGTGTGTACTGTCTTGGGTTTCTTAATCAAGTTAAAAGGCAAATAGACGCACAATTATCACCTAGACTCTTCGAACTTTCTTCACTTCACTTCGTAATTAAGACTCTTCGGAATTGTAATTTGAAGCCCAAAGATGTGAAAATTAATCCCTCTCTGTGGAGTTTAAGCAATCCGGCAATAAACATGACATGATTGTAAAAACCAGTTCGTTGTTCTATTATTCATGCTCTTTCATCGACCTTCCAATAACACATTTTCATTTCTTTACGTCACCATCATCTCCAAAGAAGTTGAAAACATTTCATAGTTATTTCAAGACAGCTGGATGTGTGTACTGTCTTGGGTTTCTTAATCAATTTCTAAATGGGCGCACAATTATCACCTAGATTCTTCAGACTTTCTTCTCTTTGATTTCGTAATTAAGACTCTTCGGAATCTCAATTTGAAGCCCAAAGATGTGAAAATTAATTCCTCTCTGTGGCGTTTAATCAAGCCGGAATTCTGGTGCTTTTAAATTTCCAAACTGTTATCATTACGGAAAATGAACTTCGGGTTACACCGACACATGAGTAAGATAAACTCTCATTGAAACATCCAGTGCCTTCTCTTTTTTTCCGATGAGCAATTATTGTCTCGTTGTCTGCTCTTCATTCCTCCCTGGAGTCAGTGGCGTAGCTAAAGGGAAGAGGCACTTCAAAAGGACCATCAAAATCAGACATGCAGGAAAAAAATTTTATAACTAACAAGAGCAGCGGTACTAACATCAATCATTGTGTATACAAAAAATAAATAATGCAATTAATTCATAAGTTTCGCCTTTTGTCGGTAAATTACCAATATATGAAGGATTCACAACCTATTTGCAGAGATAGAGGGCTTCAAACGACGAAATATGCTACTAATAGACTTTTTTCCTGGATTGTTTTTAGGTGTATGTACCCTATGTAGTATGTAAAGGGAGGGCGGCATGTTGCATCTTCGGTCCGGGCGGCAAAAGTTACAGCTACGCCCAGTGGCGTCTCGTCAGCTCAGGAACAAGCAGTGCTGGAAAAGTTGTATAGATCTAAGTTGTAGGCAATTTTATGCTAATTATTTTGGTATAGAATGATGATATACTAAAAACTGATAGTTTTTGAGTTATAAGCAAAAAACTGAGAAAAAGATTTTTCACGTTTTTTGGCTGTAACTAAAATTCCAATAAAGATTTTTGATGGCAAACCTTAGATTCGTAATAAGCACCCCAAAAAAGCAGAAAGGAGCAAAATATTACACTTCCTCCAGAATTTGATTTAAAAAAACTACTTACCCAGATAGAAATCTTAGTTTGTAGCAGATTTGCACTGCAAATCTGCAAGCTTACTGCAAATTTGACACGACAAGAGTGCAAGTGTGAAACAAGTTTGCAGCAAGTTAACGCAAGCTTCGAAGTCACCATGGGACGAACTTGCAGCAAGCTTACATTGAAAATTATAGCAGAAACAGAGTACGAACACAGCCCGGGAGAGAACTCGCAATCTACGGTTCCGAAGCAGACACACTAACCGTTCGACCAGTTAAACTCTGCGAGGAGGAGATAGATTTCGCTAATACATCGTTCGATTCGATTCATATACGATTTATTTTAAACTACAGTAGAATCTCCCTACAACGAACTCTCCCTACGGCAAATTTCTCCCTATAACGAAATTTTTAATCGGAATGTTAAAAAAACATTCAAAATATTCTACATATAACGAAGTGGTTGTCTCCCTATAACGAATTTTTTCAGACTTTTATCTTTTCGATTTTTGTCATTTTTGAAGAAAGTTGCTAATTTCTGTGCAAACAAATTGCTCACATGTGCAACCACTCGCATTGTTCATTCCAGCGATAACGTCTCCCTACAAAAACGCTAGCTTTTAAAGGAGACAAATGTTTCGGAGGAAAGAAAAGCAAACAAAGATTCCCAATTTTATTATGTGCCAACATGACTGGCTAGGAAAAGTTAAAGATGCTTGTTTTTGTAAAAAGTAAATCTCCAAGGTGCTTCAAAGGAATCAAATCTTTAGAAGTTAAATACGAATTCAACAAAAAATCGTGGATGACGTCTGAAATTTTTTACAGATGGTTGAAAGCATTGGACAAGCAAATGGGACAACAACACCGTAAAATTACTTAATTAATCGACAATTATCCAATTCATTCAAAAATTGTGGATAAAAACTAAAAAATGTTAGAGTCATTTTCTTTCCTCCTAACTGCACAAAAATCTGCAGCCCCTGGATCTCGGAATAATTAAAAATTTAAAAATGCACTATAGGAAAAGAATCTTGATCAGTGCAACTGAAAAAAATGAAACAGTTCAAGAAAACATCGATCTTCGAAAAGCAATTGCAGAACTTTATAAAGTACGGAAATTTGATGCAACTGCTAAAACAATCCGTAATTGCTTTAAAAGAGGAGGCTTCAGTAATCAGACAGATGACAGTGATTCCGATGATGAAGATGCGATCTTGGCCGACTTGAAAGAAAAATGGAAAACAGTAGAAGGGAATGGAAGAATAACAGATGATGCAACTCTCTCCGACATTTTAGAAGTGGACGCAGAACTGTGAACTGCTTCAAATCCTACAGATAAAGAGATTTTGAAAAGTTTAATGGACAGCAATGAAGGCCAGGAAAATGACAGTTATTCCGAAAATGAAGACGTGATACAGTCAAAACCACAGAGGACTGAAATGCTACAATCATTCGAAACCATTGAAAGAGGTTTCCAAATGGAAGAAAATGTGCCCGACACTATTTTTAGATCACTCATAAAATGTGAAATTTTTTATGAAAATTTAACATCACGAAATGCAAAGCAATGTAAAATAACGGAATTTTTGAAGTGAAATAAACATAAATACATACTAGCATATATTATTCTCTAAATTAGTGAATTGTCTTCACTTTTGAGCATTTTATTTATACAATAAAAAGTAGTATAATTTTAACAAATTTATAATATATATTACTTCATTTTTAATTGAAAGTCATAATTAAATACTTTTGAACTTATCGCACCTAATAAAAGATTTGTAGCATTTACTTAAATAACTGCAAAAATATCTAATCTCCGTATAACGAAATTTTCTCTATAGCGAATTTTTCAACTGGAACCAAGAGATTTCGTTATAGGGAGACTTTACTGTATTTTCTTGATTTCATTAATTTTTTGAGTTGAGAATATGATTTGAAGTCAAAGAGAGATCGATTTTCGCTAATAACTACGCTTTGCTAGTAGAATAAATTATGAAAATAGAGTTCAAAAGTAGTTACTTTAAAATGGGACAAAATGTATAAGTTATTATTTTTCAACAAACATTGACTGTTTTTTCGGTTTAATTTTGTTTATAAATGTTAAAATTTCAACGTTAAGAAAAAGGCGATATAGTTTTCTTTAAAGTGCGAGTGAGTAAAAAGGTGGAAAATGTTTCAAATTTTTTTTATAAAAAAGTTAGTTTTTTTACAAATTATCATTGATTTATTGAATTAATGAAAAGAAGGACGGTCTAGGAGATGCTATTAAAAATCGAATGTTTTTTTAAACAGAGACAAAGATAATTATCTCTTTGTGCTATCTTTGCATCAAGCTTGTTTTGCAAATTTGCATTGCAAAGGACAAGCTAATATCAAGTCAAAATCAAACTTGCTGCAAACTTACGTGCTATCTGGGTAATGACCGGACTGCTGAAAAAAGGCCAAATGAGGATCCAGAGATGTGAAAAACGCAGTTCAAGGACAACTAATCTCAATGGGAGAAAAGGTTGCGTTTTTCTTCCGAGAGCTCTCCGCGTTGCTCAGTGAGCTAATTTTGATCCTTAGGAAGGGCAATACTCTATGCAGCTCTGGTATGTCTCTCTCTTAATTCTTGATTGATTTTCCGTCTTCCTTTTACTCTTTTTATTGATTTTTTGCCATCTTCGTTGATTATTAAATTCTCAAAGTGTGAAAGTAAGCCAATTAAAATAAAAATGCAAGCTTTTAAAATAATTTCAGAGGATGCTGCAGCTCTAATCGACGAGCTGCCACTGTCTACGCCACTGTCTGGATTAGTGCAATGTTTGGGACACAATCAAAGTGAAAAATTTTGCAGCTTTCCAATGCAAAATTGATTGTTATACAGTGAAACTTCTCTACAGCTGCCACTCTCCCTTCCTAGGAATATTGGTCGCTCAGAGCGGTGGCCACTCTAAAAGGGTTCCATCTGGAAATACAAAATACGCATTTGTGCTTCCCAACTTACGATGCAGACAAAAATCATTCAGAAAATGCTGATTTCATTAATAAATTCCTCAGAGTTAGAACACTGAAGCATTTAAAAAGAATATAAAATCATTCCCGTGAAATTAATAATCCTAGTTAAAAAAAATGTAGTCCAATAAAATGAGATATCAAAGCAAATTATTCCCTTGTATGCAATTGAAATATCTAGACAAATGGAGCGACTTGAAATATTGATAAATGAGGTTACAAACTTCATAATGATGATTAATTATGCACATTAATTTCTACACAAAGCTTAAAAAAAGGATGGTTTTCGCCTGTGAAAATAACAATGAAAGTGTGTAAGAAAAAAGTTTTCTAACTAGTTATATAGATTTTTTATAATTTTTAGACAGTTAATGTAGAAATTAATCAAAACCTTAACGCTTTATCTAATTTCGAAAAAAATATTTTATGTCATAACGAAACAATGGTCTTTGGTAAATATCTTTTGACTTTTAAATTATTTTTTGTTCCATATATTACAGATCAGTGAATAGTTTTTTACATAAAATATGAATTGTTTTAAACAATTGAAGTTTTTTCTTTTACAATATTTAATGTTGAGAAAATTTTAAATTTGAAGAAATTATTAAATTTCTATTATTTTTTTACATTATTACAAACAGTTTTAACATGTCTAAATGCAAATCGTACATTTAAATTTCAGATGGAACCACAGGGAATCCAAAAATAAATTTAATTTTGCAAAAAGTTAATTAAGCTCTGAATTAGTAATAATTTTGTATATTTTATTAATATTTAATTAATTGTTGAATTTGGATTTATTTAAATATATTTCGGGTAAGTTATGAAAGTATTTGATGTTATAATAATTTAACTTAATGCTCAGTTTCACCCTCAAATTATTATGAGAATTTTAGAAATTTCCTGTTAAAATTTATATTAAAATTTTTAATTTTATTTTATTAAATTTTAATTTACGTGAATTAAGTTATGTAACTATTTATGCTAAAATTGTATTAAATGATAAATATATCACTCGCATTCGCTTCGAAATATCTGAACTTACAATCTATTCACAATTTTTATATGTAACAAATTGTGGAAGAGTGATATAATTCCTTAAAATAAATAAGTCTATTAATCACATTTTTATAAACCTTAAACCTAGCTACCGCCTCCTGCTTTGGCAGCCGGGGTACTCCAACGGACTATTTTCAGCCTGACACCCTTTAGGGTAAGCCGGGCCCCTGTGAGACTTAAATAAATCCGGAGAGTTGAAGAGCGGTCACCATGATAGTTCAGATATTGAGGCCGGAGTCCTAATAGCCATCACCCGGCGCGGCGTAATCCTTCCTGAAAGAGGTATGTTCCATCATCGAAGTCGGGTAACCCAACCCACACCGTTATTCTGCCCATCATAGAAGCTATACCCACCATGGAAGCGAGAACACGCTTATTTTATTCTATACAGTAAAGTATGATTTATTTTTTGAAATTTTCCTTGCCATATTTGAACAGCATTTTCTCAGAAAACATTTCTTATAAACATGAACAGTAATATTATTATTAATTATAATAATACCCTATTTACTTTCCAAAACATTGAAAAATAATTTTAAGAAAATAGGACTGAAAAAAAACGTCCTTTTATATCATATTTATGATACATGAAAAGCCAGCAAAAGTTTGGAACTAAACACAACATATTTAAAATTTAGAAATATAGATCAATGCCAATGTATTCTATTGTAAAGTAACTGAAAAATATTTAGTTTAGAATGTTCAAATTACTTTCTATCAAACAAAATAAAAAAAAAACCAAAACGATTTTTTTTGTGAGAAATATGCTAAATTTCGGTTCTCATATACTCTGAATAGCGCTTTATTCTACCATGAGAAGCAAATCTTAGAAACATTCAGATTTCGAAATATTAGCCTCCCATTTACAAAACGAATACTTTTATTAAATCTAAGCTGTGTCGCGCAGGAATATCCAATGTCGGTCGTCCATATTAAACGGAAAAGTATTTAAAAATTCCTTACATACTATCACATTCCACCGAGCGATATTTAGTATTAATTCCGCATA
>BGPR01047632.1:0-11744 GCA_013235015.1 Araneus ventricosus | reverse complement strand
TAACTGGATTAATCCGTTTTGTATGCACATAAATACTTATTATATCGCATAATAATCTGTATTCTATAAAACCGCCTGTAATAATTAATACATATGAAGGATTAGAAATAACCTTCTTATCCCCTGAATAATGTTTTAAATTAACTAATACTACAAACCTTTTTTACTGAAACTTGTACTATATGCTTGTTAAAAGCACGAGTTAATAATTCTCAAAATAAAGTTTACGTTTAGACTAAATGTTAGAAGAAATAACGTATGCATATACCGTTATTTAGCACGCAAGATATTATCTTTTATTATAATAAACAGAAAATTAATTCACCTAGATTAACAAAATTTGAAACTTTTATACTATAGTACCGGTCATAGAGCATCCCGTGGCCAAATTTTCAAAATTAAATTTAATTCTTTATTTATAACTTTTTTTATCGAAAAGAAAGGTATATTAGAGTTTAGACAGGGCATTAGAGTTTTTTCAGTCTATTTAAACGAAAATTGGACCCTTATCTACAATTAGGGTTGCGTTTAGGAGTTACCGTATTCAGAAACACGAAGTGTAAAACGAGGAGATATATCAAAATTCGAATTTACAATCAATAATTACAATACTTTCTCTTTGTATACTACGTATACGAGAAGGTAAAAGCAATCAACATTTTTTCAATCAATTTTACGAAAATGGGCCTTGGTACGAAGTACAAAATTGTTGAATTATTTTCTACAGATAGTTTTTTACAAACTTGGTAAAATCGAAAGAATAGGGAGGAAAATCTACCACATATTCGAAATTAGTCAGGTTCCCTTTTGTGCTATTCAAAAACAGTTTGGGGCCTTTTCGTACTAAATATAAAGGGAATTTTATAAGCATAAAAATGACACTTTATTCTTTATACAAAATTTAAAAAATTAAATTATATATCTCATTCATGTATACCATACTACTTGGAAAATAAATATCTTGTTTACAGTTTTATAATTATCCATTCAAGTTCAGAATGAAAATAAAAACGTGTAGATAAATCTGAATTATATAAAAAAATTATACTTTACAAATTACAGCACACGCACACACATCCAAGATATTGCTATAAAACACATTATATAGTATGTGATGGTGGAATTTGGAAATAATTCAATGCCTGAGACTGCTATTATTTTTGGAAGAACTGTCCTTAAGCTTGTTAATATCGGATATATCAAAGGTTTGTAACACATAATAGTGGATTCTTGTCTCATAGCATTTATTAAAATTCACCTCAGAATTGGTATAAGATTTACCAAAAGCACTGGAATTTAAGCATTTAGATTTGATCACATATTGAATAATGCTTAATAGCAAATCAGCAAAACTGTAATGGTTCAAGGAACCAATGCATAAATGCAGTCTCTGAAGTAAGAAATAATATTTTCTTAGAAATAGTTTTCGGTTCTAGGAAGAAATACAAATTTTCAATGATAATTGAAATAATCTCTACACAATTGAGCTGCAGATAATATCAGACTCTCAATAGGATTAGTATCAGCAGTATACAACGATGTTCCCTGATACAGTGCTTTTAACAGATGGTTATGTCTATCTGTACGTGAAAAACACGTGACATAAACAGATAGAGAATCGGTTTGAGAAAGGTCGTAGCAGAGGACTGGTATATACAGTGGCGATTTTTCGCACAGGTGTTAGAGGCGCTCGCCTCGTGCATCTAGTGGGCCTTAAAACCTATTCGATCTATATCGTAATACTAAGCCGAAGATGAATTTTCGACATTGGGTAGGGGGAGGGGCCTCACAGCAATTTTGCGCCTGTGTCCCCATACTGACAAAATCCGCCAGTGGGTACAGGATGATTGATTCACTGAAGAAATACTTCTGACAAAATTCCCGTGCTCTTTAAGATCAGTAAAAATTATTAAAATGGTATCATTGGTAAAAATTGTTAATTGACGACAAAATAGTGACACTTCATAGATGTTTTGGCCATTCTCGGTGAGGAATACAAAAAAGTTTGGGGGCCGTTTCGTATCGCACCGTTCTTTTCGAAAATATAAAGCAAATTTAACAAGCTTAAAACTGACCCTTTACTCTTCAAATAAGTTAAATAAAATAAAAAATGTCAAAACACATAGAAAATAAATATTTTATTTACAGTTGAAATATTATTTATTAAAGTTCAGAATGAAGAAAATGGAGCAGATAAATCATAATTTTATAAAAAAATTACACCTTACAAATTACAGCATGCACACATAAGAAAATGTAATAAAACACATGATCTGGCATGTGACGGTAATATTTTGAAATAATCCAAAGCCAGAGACTGCTATTATTACTGAAAGATCAGTCTTCAAAGTTGTTATTAGTGGATCTGGATGTATCAATGGTTTCTAACATAGATTAGTGGATTTCTTTTCTCAGAGCATTAATGAAAATTTAACTTGCAGTTGTGGCATGAATTTACCGAAAGCAATTCAATTTAGCTATATAGTTTTAATCATTTATAGAAGAATGCTTAATAACACATCAGGAAAAAAATTGTGCTTCAAGGAACTAATGCGCAAATACAGTATTCGTATAATATTTTCTGAGAAATATTTTTGTCTTCTTTTATTTTAAGCAAGAAATAAACATTTTCATTGATTATTCAAATAAACGTAAGAGAGTTAAGCTGCAGATATTATCAGTCTCATAATAAGATTATTAAAAGTCTGATAAGATCACACACCCAAACATTAAATTTAGTCGATAACGTTTTCATCTAAACTATATTTTCCCCTGCCTTTAACAAAAAGAAAATATTTTACAATGTAAAAAATAACATTTTCTTCCACTTTCTTTAATTTTTATTTCCATGTACGTTATTTTTTCAGTTCCGAGTGACCTAAAAATAAATTTCCGACTAATAATTATTTAATAAAATAATAATTATTTTTTGCAATGAATTTTTTCATTGTAATTTTTATGAATTTAAAAGATATTTTTCTAAATAGTGTAATAATGAAATTAAAATCTGTTCTAGTCTAAAAAAATTACACTTAAACCTGAAAATTAATTTTTAAATAAAAATCAAATGTATATAATGAAATAATTATTGTAAAACTGAAATTTTCGATTTGATCTGAAAGATAAAACAATAAAAATAATGCATCATTTTCATATACCTTAAAATTTGAGCTATTTTTTGACAAAAATTTAATTTAACTCTATTTTTATAAAGGAAAAATGAGTAGATGGAGATTATTAATATGAAAGAAGTTTAGATTAATATCATAAAACTAGTTGAATGCGGGTAAAATGTGTTGATTCAAAGACACTGTTCAACTATATGTGAATAGCAGATTTTCTTAGCAACCTCCCAGGCTTTCAATTCTTTTATGCTTGAATGCGGTATTGGAACAAAATCTATTTTACTTAAGCCACAATATCTATTTTACATAACCATTCGAGATGGATCTTTAAAACATTGATGCATTGAACAAAATCTTATATCACATAAATTGTATTAAAAGAATAGCATTTGAAACATAATACAGCATCAAACCAGGCTGACATTAAACCGAACTAATCCGGAAATGCGATTCCAAATTCCGACACACACAATGCGAAAAAAAAAATCGGACACCGCAATTCTTCCTGAAAAATAACCTCACTGCAAATAGCATTAAAATTTCCCAAACCACAGGCGAGTTGGGGTCTCAGACCCTGTGACATCCCTAATTTGCAGTAAGTACATCCTTATCAGTCTTCATTGTGTTGACCGTTGCTCTCCCCAGATAATCAATCAAGATGTCAAACCAAGAATCGATAAAATGCGTGTGTTACCCTTTAGAGACAGTTCACAATGAACGTAAAATTCAGTGCAAACCGATTTCGGGGTGTTTTTGACCACACGTTGAAATGCGTGTTTTACGCTTTTGGGTTAGTCCAAGGTCAACGTAGAAATACGTGTGAAACACTCAGAGGGTTAAAAGCTCTTAATACAATCCGTAAAAGGAACACATATTTACATTCTAAATCCAAGTCAAGATTGAGTAAATAGGTGAATAAATACTTTATATGTTACGTTAAACTATTCAGCTGATTAGCAGTTTACCACAGGTTTCATGAAAAAGATATTTGGAAAAGTGATTCTCAAGCAATGATGATGCTTTGTAAATGAAGCATTTTATAGCATGTACTCACCTTTATTACATACATATGCATAAATACATATAAAATTGCAAATGAAAACTCTAAAAAACGCATTTAAATGGAAAACAGCATATTTTATTACTAAGCAAAACATAGAAATGAAATTTCTGGTTGAAAAATTGCTTTAATATGTAAAAAATATCCATTAAAATAAAAATAATAATTCCAATAGCGTAATAAACTTTTGAAAACTTCAATGATAATTAAATAGAAAAAAAGATTGCTAACTTAAATTTGAAAAAGAAAATTTAAATTTTTATTTTACATTTTTTTTTTTTTGCTTTTCCTAATATTTAGTGTTATAAAAAATGTACAGTCATCTGGGATTTCCAAATTTCATTCTGCTTCTATAAAATAGCAGGTTCATAAATTTATATGATGAAATAAAATACTTGAATTTGCATCATATATATTGAATGAAGTATAGATATTTTATATAAAAATATAAATAATAAAAGCATATAATGAATAGAAAACAGAGTTGTGAAGTTCCCACATAAAGCCAATATTTTAATACATCGAACTTCAATTTCTTTAATATACTTTTTAAAAAATCAACTTCTTACATTTAACTTTTCTTAGGTAAGCAAATTTAATATAATTTGATAAAGCAGGCATACATATAGAAAAGATCAATAATTATGAAACATTTAAAGGAATTATCCAGAAAAAAATACTATTAGCTGATTGAAGTACAGTAATATGAGAAAATTATATTGAGATGCATCCAGCTATTTTAAGAAAATCTAATAAAATGTAAGGTAATCAGAAAAATACCTTTACAAATGAACAGATCATCTTGTTAGCTGGGTTTAAACGGGGTTTTCTTCTTTCTCCATACCTTATCTCCGAGTTTCTAAACCAAAGCAAGCTGAACAATATAAAATAAATACACACCATCTATTTTTATAGTACAAATAAGTTATTCAAAAATGCAAACATTTTCATTTAAAAAACAAAACACATATACACAGGGAATACTTATGTTGTCTGCTGGGAACTAAACTTTTCATTCTTAGTATAATATTATTATCAACTCAATTTCAAATAATGAAAGTAATTCTGATCTTCCTGTTGTATGTTACTCAGTGCAAATACATTCTAAAGCAATTTTTTTCTCTTCCAAGGAAGTGCAGTTTATAAAACAAGTATATAAATAAAAAAATTATGCAAGTGAACTAAACTCTCTTCGTTCTGTTTAGTTTTTTTGGGGAAAACCATACAATTTTTACTTGCAGTTATATAAAAAACATAAATGCAGTTATATTTGAAGTACTTCAGTTGTGAAGCAATTCTTTACTTACAATACAATATTACACGCACAATTTATAAATCTGCGAAAACCGACTCGTATTATATAGGTAATAAAATAAATAATGTACAATAACCTATGCTTTCTACTAAAGTTACTTTCATTAAAATAGCATATGTAAAACATACAGTTATCAACTTCCACTATTACATCTTGGGAAATGAGTAATTTTATAACAACGACATGGAAATCTACAATTGCAATGGCAGGTCTTTATGAACCTATTATAATCATGGAAATTCAACTGAACATCACTTAGTATATACTTCCTACAAAATAAACATAAGTTTACATTCAAAACTCAAGTCAAGATTGTCTAAATAGCTAAATACTTACTGATTGCATTATGTTTCGTTGATCAGATCAGATTAGTTTACAAAAAAATAATTTGTATTTTCACTTGAATAAAAAAAGAATGTTTTGCGTTTTTTTTTATCTAAGTGATTTGTTCATTCCATAGTTTTCAATCTGAATAATGAGTAAATCGGCAACAAGAAAAAAAAGCGAAGGATCACAAATCAAAAATATGTTTGATCTTGCAAGCTACATAATTAATTCCCAAATAAACAGAGAGCACATAGCACGTTAAGCTCTCAGTAATTTATTTAAAAAGTATATATACCATGTGTTACAAACAAAAAAAATATTCATTGCAGAAGAATCAATTAAAAAAACTATTTCCAAGAAACTCAAAAATCAAGTAATTTGAGTTACGTTACGACAACACATAAGATAGCATCGGAAGCGGTTATCGGTTTTGATCCTGGTACAATCGAATCGCTCAGCTGTGGCTCTTCACTACAAAGTGTCAGGAACTGTGAAGTAGCAATAGATAGGTCAGAAATATTGAAGTAGCAATATGGATGTTGGTAAAAGACCGGAAACTGTGACGTCAAAGCATGTTTTGATTGTTTACTATTGTGACTCCCCACTTAGACGTTCCGAACACCCCTTCAAAAGAATTTTTGCTGGCGCCATCTGTTGACAGTATAAAGAACTAAACATTAAAACTACATAGAACGTACATTAAAAATAAATAATACTTTTTTATTTAATTTTTTTAGAAAACTTTACTTATATTTAATAAGACTTTTTGAAAATTAAAAGTGTGATTGAAATAACAGTTATTTGGAATAGATATATAAAAATAGCAATAGCAAAAATATTTGTTACTCAAAAAATTGTGGATTATACATCCCTAAGTTCTTGTTCGCTAACAGGGGTGTAGTGGAGACGGAACTCAGCGGAACGCCATTCCAGCACTGCTTTATTAAGAGAAATAAATAAGAAAAAATACTGTACGATACTTCCTGAAAATCTTTTTCTAATCCTTACTCTCGAAAATATGCATATTTTAAATTAATAAAACCCCGGAACCGTCAGTGTATCCTTCAAAATCAACATTGTTGAGTTTTTTTTCCTGAAGAGAAAAGGAGGAAAACAACTTTTCAGGAAAAAACTCAATAATGTTAATTTTGAAATATGGACGAACTTTCTCCCAGATAGCAATTTTAGTTTGCAGCAATTTTGATCTGCAAATCTGCAAGCTTGCAGCAAGTTTGACATGACAAGAGTGCAAGGTTGAAACAAGTTCCCACATAGCATGTACACTTGCAGCAAGTTTGAATTTTCTTGATATTAGCTTCTCATGACAAACGATGATGTGGCAACTTCCTGAAAAGTAACAAAGCATAATCGACCAACCCACTTGCAACACAAGTTTGCTGTGGAGATGTCATGACGAAATTCACACCACGATTGCAAAATAAGTTTGCTCTGAAGATGTCATGACGTTTTTCACACCGCGATTACAAAACAAGTTTGCTGCAAAGATGATCGCACACTTAGAGATAATCTTTGTCTCTGTTTTAAAAAACATCCGATTTTTAATAGCATCTCCTGATCTAGATCGTCCTTCTTTTATTAATTCAATAAATCAATGACAATTTTGTGAAAAAACTAAGTTTTTTATAAAACAAATTTTGAAACATTTTCCATGTTTTTATTAAATATAGAACTCGTACTTTAAAGAAAATTATGTCGCCTTTTTCTTAATGTTGAAATTTTAACGTTCATAAAAAAATTAAATCTAAAAAACAGTCAATGTTTGCTGAAAAATAATAACTTACATTTTGTCCCAATCAAAAGTAATTAGTTTTGAACTCTAATTTTATAATTTATTCTACTAGCAAAACGTAGTTATTAGCGAAAACCGCTCTCTCTTTGACTTCAAATCATATTCTCAACTCAAAATTAAAAAAAATTAATGGAATCAAGAAAACAGTTTAAAATAAATCGTATAGATGAAGATCTATCTATTAGCGCAATCTATCTTTTCTTCTCTGAGTCTAGTTGGCCGAGTGGTTAGAGCGTGAGGTTTAGGAAGCGGTAGGTCGCGGGTTCTAATCCGAAGTTGTTTTCGTACTGTATTTTTGCTATAGTTTGCAATGAGTTTGACGTGACAAGCTTGTGACAAATTTGACGCGTGGTGACTATCTCGTTTGCGTTAACGTGCTGAAAGCTTGTTTCAAGCTTGCACTCTTGTCGTGTCAAATTTGCTGCAAGCTTGCAGATTTGCAGAGGAAAATTGCTGCAAACTAAAATTGCTATCTGGGTTCTGATAAATATTTTTATTGTCTCACTTTGGGTCCTAGTAATACTCCTCAAGCTGTTTAAAATGACACCAGAATCAACCTCCTAGATAAACGCGTTTCCACGCTACACTTATTTATAACCTTACATAAAGCTAATTCATAACAATCCCGCGCATGCGCCTACACTGGTAGGATGACGTCTCAGTCGAAACAAATACCATGCGGCAAACTCTTACAGATATGATCTATCCGTTGTGGGGTCAACCATTCTTTTCGCATTATTAGTCTCGTAGTTATTAACGATTCAAGTCTGACGGTATTTTGTCACACAAGATAATTCGACCGACTATCACTTTAACGAGCGGAAAGACGTTTTCACGTCAAAACAGTCAACGTTTGTTGAAAAATAATAACTTACTCTGCGTCCCATATTTTTAAAAGTAATTAATTTTGAACCCTTATTTCATAATTTATTCCACTAGCAAAACATATTTATTAGCAAAAATCGCTCACTCTTTGACTTTAAATCATATTCTCAAAATTATAAAAAAAATTATTAAATCAAGAAGACAATTGAAAATAACTTGTAGCTTGTGTATAATAATCCTCGCAAATCTGCGCCGCGCGAGGATTCGCTGGTCTAGTGGTTAAGGCTACAGGTTGGTAACCGAGTTTTATGGGGTTCGAATCCAAAGTTCGTATGCGTGCTCTTTTTTTTCTACTCGTTTGCAATGAACTTGACGTGACAAGTTTGCTGCAAGTTCGGCGCGTGTTGACTTCGGCACTTCTGATAACTTGTTTAAATTTTGTTGTGAACTTGCGGTCTTGCCGTGCCAAACTTGCTGCAAGCTTGCAGACTTGCAGAACAAGACTGCTGCAACTTTGCTGCAAACAAAAAAGTGCTATCTGGGTATATTTTTGAATGTAGATTTGCAGCAGATTTTCACCTCACAAAGCCTTCAATGGATAATAAAAATAAATGGTTTATGAATGTTTAAAAAAATAATGGGTCGTTCTCCAGTAGCACGACAATATTGTAAAATGTTTTCAGCAATATTGAACAATATTGTGAATATCGAGTAATACCGAATGCTATATCTAAATTTTTAAAAGTTTTTTATACGTAAAATTTTGGTAATAAATAAAATTCAAATATAATAGTTTTAGCTTAATAATTCATGTTAATGAAGATTTTATTTAAAAAAATCAATGGAATAATTTTTCACAGAAAAAGTCGAATACTGGATAACACTGTGTAAACAATATTGAAAATTCTATATTCCCACAACGTTGATCAATGTAGTGGTGACAATATTGAAAATTCTATATTCCCACAACGTTGATCAATGTAGTGATATATAAATAATGACAATATTGTAAATTCTGCATTTAACACTATAGCACAAAGTTTTATTATTTCGTTTCTTTTCATCCTTTGTGACTATACGACCTGAATATGTTTGAATATATTTGGTTTTGATTTTTTGTCTCTGTTTAAAAAAAATCCGATTTTTAATAAAATTTCCTAGACCTTCCTTCTTTTTATTAATTCAATAAATCAATGACAAATTGAAAAAATATGTATTTTTATAAAAAATATTTCTTTTGAAAAATTCTCCATCCCAACTTTTACGAAATATAGAACAATACAAAATTATTCAGTTTAAGCAAATTATCAGTTCAGCAACTTGCACTTTAAAGAAAACTATATATCTCCTTTTTCTTAATGTTGAAAATTTGATGTTCATAAACAAAATTAAACCTAGAAAACATTCAATGTTAATTGAAAAATAATAACTTTCCTTGAATCCCAAATTTTTAAAAGTAATTACTTTTGAACCCAAATTTCATAATTTATTCCACTAGCAAAACTAAATGACTAACGAAAATTTCTCTCTCTTTGACTTCAAATCATATTCTCAATTCAAAATTATAAAACGTTAATTAAGTCGAGAAGACAATTCAAAATAATATGTATAGATGCACGATACTTCGTATCACGCCAATCTGTTTTAGCGCAATCTATCGTCGGTATTCAAGGTTTCGCTGGTTGAGTGGCTTAGGCGACATGTTTGGTAAGTAAGTTGTCCGGGGTTGGATTCCAAGGGTCGTATGTGTAACCAATGTCGTATTTTAAAATTATCGAAAATGCGGTATGGAAGCAAATTTAAAAAAAAACTATAATAAGTAATTGGGTTTAATATTAGAAATATTTATAATTTTGGGAGAATAAATAGTACATTATTGAAACTAGGTTGAACTATATTATATAATATTGCTCAATATTTATCAACATTGAAATCCAATATTGAGCAATATGGGAAAGGTTTTGCATTTTACACTGTTACAATATTAAAAGACTATATTAAACAGTATTCATTTTTCGAATTTTATAATTTTGAAAAATATAGTGTGCTAATTGGGTTGTTCAGTATCACGAGGTGCTGTGAACAAGACAAGTAGCACACTATATTGAGCAATATGGGAAAAGTTTTACTTTTTACACTGTTACAATATTGTAACACTATATAATACAATATTAATTTTTCGAATTTTACAATTTTGAACAATACAGTGTGCTACTTGGGTTGTTCAGGATCAGAAGTTGCAGTGAAATTTCGAGGGAAATTTGCAATCAAATTACGGATTGTGAGGGGCTGACTTTCAGTTTTGACTTTTGTGATTCCATGGCTGTTTGGTTGGATCTCGTTTATTAGTTGTTCTTTACTGTTTTTTGTATAAGGGGAATTGGGGTAGATTGATACGCGGGAACATTGATAGAGTCCATAAATTTTGATGATTTGAATGGCTCATGATGTTCACATCCCGTCATATACCACTGTAACCCTTCTTACAGGGTATAGTTTTCAGCCATGTTTAGTATAAAGTTAATTTACAAATGAATCAAATTGCCAATCTTCTCGTCTAAATGAATTTCTCTCTAAGCATGTGTTGTGTAATTTCTTTAACTAGTTACGTTTTCCTGCCAGGAAATCTACTCCAAATATATGAAAAAACATTTATTTTTCTGAACTACATTAACTTTTGATGTTGTTCAGCATTGCGTTTGCGTGACCACTTGTTTTAAGTTTAAAAGGCTCTTGGGCCAGATTGATACAACTGACTCCGGGGCACATTGATACGCGTCTTCTGTGTGTATCAATGTGCCTTAACAGCAATTAATTTGCAAAAAAGACTTCAGAAATGAAAAAAAACCCGCAAAAATGAACTGTCTAAGAAAAACACGCAATTAAGTATTTGCATAAACTGGAAAACTTTAACATAACTGGAACTTTGCCTATGACTGGAAAAGTTGAAGCAGGTGCACTGTCTAAAGCAGGAGCCTTTTAAACAGCTTATTGTGAGTGGTGAGAAATAACACTGCCTAAGGCAGGGGCTGGACTCCACCATCTTTCTGCCAATGTGCTCGTTCACGAGGACAGAGGTGAAGCTCCGTAATTTATGCCTAAGGCAGAGGGAGCCGAGCTCTGGTCAACTGATTAGAATACAGCTTTACTAATCGTTAATTGAATTTTTGTGCAATGCGGGTTTAATAATGACAGTATAATTTGCAATTTTTTATGTGCAGTTAGTCTAACGCCACCTGAAAGGGAGTTTTCGTATTAAATGTTTTCTGTGAGAAGAAATAA
>BGPR01047631.1:0-11744 GCA_013235015.1 Araneus ventricosus | reverse complement strand
GCGAAGTCTATTGTGGTATAGTATACAGCTTTGTTCCGGTTACTGAAAGCATTCAAAGGAACACGGCTTTTCTTATGAGATTCAGAGCCGGCGTTTTTTTTTATTGTGCCCAGTTTCTTTGCCATCATTGTAGAATCAGTCATTGGCAAATTATTTACCTTGTACAAAACCAATATCCATTATGAAATTAAACGTTGAATAGTAGAAAAGCCAAAAACTTTACTTCTAAAATGTTAGCTAGTACAAACGTCTGGAATCAAAATGTGGCACAAAAGTAGCGAAAGAGAAGTATGTGAAGGAAGGCACATGTGACGTCAAAATCTACTCGGCCAATGAGAGTGCGTTTCTGATTGCATCATCATCCCTGCTATTTCTGTGCATCTTTCGCCCTCAATATTTAAATGAATAAATTTAGATGTAAAATTTAACTTGCATATTTTAAATTAGAATGATTTTTTTCTATAAATATTGATTGCTTTCTCGCGTTTTTAAAAAATGCGAGAAATAAGTTCCCCATTAAATAGAAAAATAAGTTCCCCATTATCGTATCTGACGGCGCAAATCAATGCCTTTATTTTTCGCAATTAATGGTAAATTCATTAATTTCATATGAAAGTGTGTTGTCAAACGATGGTACCATTAAATCGACCAGATTTTCTGTATCGCATTCCGGTGAGCTGTACATATTCGGGGGAGGGTGAGCAAGCCGGAAAGAAAGTTTAATTTAAATAAAATAAAAATTTTAATATACCACGTTTTTAAAACGGACTAAAAAGTATAAAATAATTTCTTTTAGCCTCATACAGATTTATAACCCTATACAGATTTAAAACGAAAAACGTGGGGCGCATGCAATAGATAATTGATGCATAAATAGTTTATTTAAATCACTAACAATTTTATTGCAATGGAAATGATATGAACTGTTATGCCTGTTTTCTCAACGACAGCTACTCCTTACTATTAAATATTGCATGAGCCCCACGTTTTTCGTTTTAAATCTGTATGGGGTTATAAATCTGTATGAGGCTAGAAGAAATTATTTTATACTTTTTAGTCCGTTTTAAAAACGTGGTATATTAAAATTTTTATTTTATTTAAATAATTATTTTCTGCCTTTTAGTCTTGTGTGTATGAGATTTTGCAATCGATTTTAAACATCTTGATGAGATTATGACAGAGACATGTGACAAAATTCAGGTTTATTTCAGTTTCTCTTCACCTGATCATAAATAGAAAATTGTTATTTTCCTGATTAATCAAGTTATGTGACGCAGAGACCTTCGTGAAAACAACTAGCAACTGCGCAACATTTTACTCCCCCCCCCTTCTAGAATTTCACGGCAAACAAATTATTGTCACTCTGGTATAGCAAACTCTCCCCTCCGAACTTCAATCCACTTTTCGAAGTTCCCCCACCCCGCGAAATTTCGTGGAATTCACTTCTACAAATAACTCAAGATTTCCCCCTTCTCGCTATTCACGAGTGACGCCTGGACAGAGCCATCTATCGAAACTCTGGGTTGGTAAAACACAAAATATGAAATAAAAAATTAACAGATAAACAGACAGACAAGAAAGCGAATTAATATTGCATTGTCATCTAGTTCTGAGCTATGTTTAAAGTTTCAAGTCTCCAGCTTATCGGGAAGTTAGTTCAAAATTGATTGCAAAATTTGTACCGAACAGACAGACAGACAAGAATCCGAGTTAATAAAAACGTGGTAAAAAACAAGGACTAATCAGATAATCAGAGACGTCATTTCAGCACTGATATTAATCAGTGGTAAGCATGAGTGCATAAGCAGCGGAAATTAGTAATTTTAAAAATATTTCCGATCGGATACTGAGCTAGAATCTAGGAAGAAATTCTTCAGAAGCTAATTTTTTAATATTAAAATTAAGTTGTCTTTTTTAAAGATTTTTGAGAATTTTTATTTTTAAGTTAAAAAACAAGGCATTAGTGTTATTTTAATAAAAATTGTGAAAAGTTTGGGTCATTTTTTATTCTGGGACAAACTGTTAAAAGTCGAGACTGTACCAGCTAATCTGGGACGTCTGGTCATTTTGGAATCATACTATATATATGAAAAAGGCAAAAGCGATTCGGAACTCTAGCGTTTCCATCTTTTTTCAGTGTATAAATTTAATTATTAGTTTAGCAATTAATAATATTTAAAGCCATCATCAGCAATCAAGCGCGATTTCCTTTCAAATGCTTTCTATCGAACGCAACTAATAAAAATCTGTCTTGAGACATTCTTTGGAAAGGAAAAACTTAAGAAACAGTGTTTTTCTCAGAATAAGCCTGCGTGTCGAAATAAATTTTTCAATAGATCAAAATAATTCATTCTAAATGTATTGGATTGGCCAAATTGTAATTATTTTTTTTTCTTTTAATAGATAGACAAACGTTTGCTACATTATCATTCATTGCAAGCTAACTTCATTGTTAGTCAAACTTATTATATCACTTGATGAGAGAAAACGCATGGTTATTTTATAAAAAGAAATTGCATGACCTCGTCAATAGCAGTCGTTTCAGCATCGATTTCTAAATTTCAAAAGAAAAAAAAAAGCATTTCATCGTATTTCCTATATTGCTTCCAAAAAAGGAACATGCATTTTATAAGCTGTTAAAAATTGTAGATACATATGTTGAAGATGCTTTAAAATTTTATTGAATTATAAAAATAATTTGTTAAGTTTTGATCCACAGATTCTGGAGATTCAGGAAGCACCACTGCCAGGGAGGCCAACTACTCAAAGCTGATAACGTCAAAATGACGGAAATTTCTCAGAATTTAAATATACCGAAAAGAAAAACAGTTTAAAACAATTTCGTTGCGTTATATTTGGAAAAATTATAGCACATTAATGTTTTACTATAAATTTAAAAAAGTGAAACCGAAGTTTACCATGCTGTATTCAAAACTCTTTTCTTTTGATTTGTGTCGAATTATAGATCCAACTTCTTTTTATTTTCTCATATACGAAGTTTGGAAATGGTATTAATCATCAAAAAGTTCGATCTCGAAATTTTGATGAAATCCGACGTTATAACCACCTTTAATGTTTGATAAATGAAACCAGATTTACAAAGACTGATTTGATATGCCATCATATTACCATACCGTGCAAATTAATTGGGCGACGCTAGTTTTTTTAATCAAAATTTTAATGTGTTTGCCGGTTGATGTCTGAAGCCGGTATAAACCAGTTGCGTCAGATTTGATAATGGGATGATGTGGCTAATTAATATAACTTGATAATAATGTGATTTCACTGGTTTAAACCAGGAATAGAAACTTGAGCTTCAGATGTGAGCTTTTGAGTGTGAAAGATGGATGTTAATTTGTGCTGTCTGTGAGATACCTTTTGCTGTCGTGTGTTTAAAATCGTATATTTCACCAAGGAAGCATCCAAAAATAATTGCTTTTAAACAGAGGTGTGGCGAGCGACCAGGGGAGTATAGATGCCCCGGGCGCCATGGAGTCAAAACATCACTGTGTTTGTGCCATTTTTCAAAGAAAATATGACGATGATAATAATATCTTATTCCGCGTACCATTTACGCTTGCCAAGCCACAGATGACAACTAGGGTAAAAAGAATCCTATTGTTCCCCGGGCGTCACTTACCCTCGCAAAACCAATGACCATGGCGACAAGGCATTAATAAGTTTGTCACTTTTTCACGTCAAATACGAAGAGGGGTCGAAAACACCATGTCAGGGCGCTGTTTATACAAGCTAAGCCTTTGATCATGACGGGGAGGGCGAAAAAATCATATTATGACCCTGGCGCCACTTACCATCGCAACGCCGCTGCTTTTAAAGATCACACTTCTATGGCAGTGCGCGATATCTCTTTTGAAGTTGGTGTGGGTAAATCAAACGTATCATAAATTCTTATAACATACAAAGCGTCTTCTCCGAGAAGGAGAGATAAATGTGGAATGAAATGAAAAATAACTCCATGAACCGATAAAATTCTAATCAGAAATAGTAAAATTAAAATTTTTAAAAAATAAGCACAGACCTTACAGAGATTTTTTGGCTAGTGGTTTAACTGGTAGACTTCTGGTAACTGGCCGGAAGGCAAAAAAAAAACCCAAAGAAAAAATAATATTTGATTGATAAAATGGAGATAAAACGTTTAGCATGGTCGAAAAAATATAAATAACGGACTGCTGACGACTTGGAAAAGGTAATTTTCAGCGATGAAACTCATTATTTATTTGTGTAGGGTTACAAAGCAAATCTCCGTTAGATGACACAATTTTGAACCCTAAGACCTGAGCATGTTCAACAAATTGCAAAATACCATACTTTCGCAGCAAACTTCACTGGAAGCTTAGTTCCTGTTCAAAGGCATAATGAATCCATCCAAGTAGGGAAAAGTGGGGTAAAACAGGTAGTTAGGAACAGTGGCGAACAAGGTGTGAAAATAATGATTGCCATGAGTCAATAGGGGCCCTATCACGTCTACAATGCCATCTTACATCATATTTTTTAATTTTGTGTTTACAAATATAATAAGTTAAACTAATAATATAATAATTAATTATAAATTAATATAATCTCTTCTTAATAAAAAATCTGTAAAATTTATTACTAATTACAGTATACATGTATTATTTTATTGGAAGTAAGAAAGGCCTAATATAAAAACACAGTTTTGATTGAATATTAAATAATTTTGGTGGCTAGAATATTGTAATATTTGAACTACATTGTAATTTTGAGGTTTTTTTAAAAATCAAACTGAAAATAAATTGCAAATAATTTATCAATTTCGAATTTTTAAAAAAATATTTCTTACTGTCAAAGATTAACAACTCAAAAGTACAGAAGTGTATTACATGTGGTTCACTTCATTCAGGGCAAGTCAGCAGGGAACATTTGAATTCGCTAGATAACTGTGTAAATCTGTCAATAATTACTCTGCATCTAAATAGTCTAACAATTCCCTTTGAATAGAGAGTAAATTATAGGATTCCATGTTTTCCTCGGACAATGAATTTCTTAATATGGTCATGATCTCTAGCTTCAAAATTTCACTAATATCATTACATTAATCATCACTGAAAAATGGATTTCGAACTCTTTAAAGACAGTGGTTTAAAATATTTCCAATCTATGGAGGTCTATTAGGATGCAAACCGTAATAGGAAAACAAAATTCCTGATTAAAAGAGTAAAAACAAGCATAATGGTAAGTATTACATAGAAACCACCTCAAATATAATTAGAACTGTTAGCTATTAACTCTATATAAATATGAAGAGAAAGGATCATGGATAATTAAATATGTGTTTGTAATTAATCGGCTATTCTTACCACTGAGCATAAAATCCCTCACGTGTTTCGCGGGTGAAGAATATTTCCAAAATTCAGTAAATTTTAGGCAAACAGTGATAGTGACTCGGGGGGGGGGGGCGGGGGGGGGCAGCCACCACCACCATTACTTTTTGTGGAAAAAATTACATTTGTACTTCATTGTAGATGCCTGAAACAAGGAAATATATATAAAAAAAACCATAGTATCTCGGTAAACTGGCTAATTTTGTAATAAATTTCTAAATTTTTTTTTGTCTACTGCCCTTATACACCGGAGCACTTTTAACTGTCTATAAATTTAGCCCCCCGCCCAAATTTTACCACCTAATCGCCGCAACTGTAGATAAATGCTTTGTTTACAAAGCCCTTTAACAGAATGGAATTTCTAATATTTTAACACGTTCCGTGACGATTTCAGAAAAACGGCCTGCAATTTCCTAACTTTCGACTTAGAATTCAGAAATTCTACTTTTCCCATCTGCATCCGACAAATTTGATTTCATTTTAGTATTTTTTAGTTTCTCGTACACGAAGTATACAAAGAGAAAGTATTATAATCGACAAAAATTTCGAACTCGAGATTTTGACGAATCACCGCGTTTTAGACCTCCCAAAAAACACAATTTTCTAATTATGTCTGTCTGTGAACACGATAACTCGAAAACTATTAGAGATACAGAGATGAAATTTGGTATGTGATCTTTACACATAATTTTTAGGTTTCTATCAAATTTTGGACAAAATCCGTTTACGGAAAGTTTGTCTGTACGCGTTCATGTGAACACTTTAACTCAAAAACTTGAATAGCTAGATGGATAAAATCTGGTACTCACTTTTATCATCAGGAATGTAGGTCCGTATCAAATTTTGGACCAAATCCGTAGAAGGGCTGATTGTCTGTCGGTCTGTATAATCGTATATTTTTAATCGCAATAACTTCTTAACAAAATTACTTAGCTAAATAAAATTTGGTGTGTGGCCTTCTTACCTTGATTGTAGATTTGAGTCCAATTTTTGTGTCAATCGGTTAAAAAAAGGGCGTTCAAATTGCATAATTAATTTTTCTAATACAATTCTCCATGCGCATGCTTACTGGTAGCAATCTCTGAGCACGTGGAAGCTATTCAGAGAATTACATCACTTTGTCCTTGAGCCGGCAAGAGTGGAACCTAGCAAGCAGTGTGTGATAGATGCATTTTAATCGGTACGCATCTCTTTGAATTTGATTCTTTACCTAAATATTTTACAATCACTATAATCTACAATCTCTCCTTCCGATAATGATTGGATTCTGGGTTACAGTAGATTCGAATTTTTTTATCCATGCGGGGGGAGGGGAAACAGCACCTTTTTAGGGAAGTATACAAGAAAATTTAGGGGAGACCACTCCCCCTGGTTTTGGAATTATATCTGTCTGTGAACACCATAACTCGAAAACTATTAGAGCTACGGGGATGAAACCTGCGAAACCTTACAAACTGCGGTATGCGAACTTTACACAAAATTTGCAGGTTTGTATCAAATTTTGGACAAAATCCGTCCACGGGAAATCTGTCTGGCCGTGTGTCCGCGTTCATGTGAACACGATAACTCCAAAACTTAAATAGCTGGATGGATAAAATTTGGTTCACAGTTTTATCATCATGAATGTAGGTTCGTATCAAATTTTGGACCAAATTCGTCAACGTGTTGACTGTATAG
This sequence comes from Araneus ventricosus, assembly GCA_013235015.1. Taxonomy (NCBI): domain Eukaryota; kingdom Metazoa; phylum Arthropoda; class Arachnida; order Araneae; family Araneidae; genus Araneus; species Araneus ventricosus. Next base: position 4,704 of record BGPR01047631.1, on the reverse strand, counting down.
TCGCATAATTCTGAACACGATAACTCCTAAATTTAACTACTTAGATAAATGAAATTTGGTATGTGATCTTCTAACCCTAATGGTATATCTGTGTCCAATTTTTATTTCAATCGTTTAAATCAAAGCGTTCAAATTGCATATTAGATTTTCACGCAATCTAACAAGGCCAAATTGCGTATTGGCGCTCTTTGAAACACGCGCTACTACTAATACCCTCATTTCGACTTAGGCGCGCGCCAAAAGAAAGTCGAGGATAATCATTACATTCTGGGTTACTGTAGGTTCGAATTTTTTATCCATGCGGGAGAGAAAGGGTTTCCATAATTGACAAGCATTATAGGTGCTAAATAAAACATGAAACCAGCGGGAGTGGTCTCCCCTAAACTTTCTCGTATACTCCTAAGACATGTAGAGAAAACTAGAATAATAAAAGACGTCAAATAAACTTCCGTCGCAAGTAAACCAAAGTTGGAACCACGCGTGGTTTGAAGGATCAAAACAAATTCAAATCCTCTGCTCATTATTTTGCGCAACAGGACCTGGCGAGACTCCCTAAATGTTTGCTTCCTTACAAAATCACTCCAGAATTTGTTTTTGGCAAACTGCCAAGTTTCGGAGCGTCCCTTCCTTGCACAGGGATTGCCACTAATAGGCATGCGCAGGGAGTTAGTTTCAAAACTGAACAAGTATGCGATTATACAGACCGACAGACAGTCAACCCTTTGACGGATTTGGCCCAAAATTTTATACGGACCTACATTCATGACGATAAAACTGTGTATAAAATTTTATTCCTCTGGCTTTTCAAGTTTTTGAGTTATAGCGTTCGCATGACCCCGAACATACAGACTTCCCGTTGACGGATTTTGTCCAAAATTTGATAGAAACCTACAAATTATGTTTAAAGACCACATACCAAATTTCATCCCCGTAGTTCTAATAGTTTTCGAGTTATCGTGTTCACAGACACACACACAGACAGACATAATTCCAAAATTGTGTTTTTCGGAATCAGGGAGGTCTAAAACGTGGAGATTCGTCAAAATCTCGAGTTCGAATTTTTTGACGATTACAATACTTTCTCTTTGTATACTTCGTTTACGAGAAAGTAAAAAGTGGGTATTGTATAGCAACGAATTCGGAAACCTTACGCGCTTTTGCGCATGCGCCGGGCGGAGTTCCGCACGTTAACAACGGGAAAAGTGACGTCTCCCAACCCAACCGGGGATACCAGAATAGACCCCTTAGTCGTAAATTAAGCAGTGCTGGAACATTCTGATATGGGTGATAAGTTGGCTTTGAACTTTTAACGTAATTCGCTGAATTATGAGAAAATTTTTTTCGTTATGAGCTAAAAGAGTTTCTTTAACATCTGCATAAAATATGCCATAGCTTTTCGTGCAAGCTCCAGGGGGGTGACGAAGGGGGTACTGTCGTGACCTTCGAAGGTCACGGTACTGTGGTTTTACGATCCAGAGAAAAGATTGTATTGCATCAGCCTAACTTAGATACACCATCGGAAAGAGCAAATGATTTCTGTTCTAATAAAGTGAGTTTTGAATTCCTAACATAATTTACTGAATTTTGAGAAATTTTCAAAGAATAGTCGGTTAACCCTAAAAAAGTAATTTGGAATTTCAATTTCTTGCATCCGCTGTTATAATTTTGTTATCAATTTGAAATTTGTTGAAGTAATAAATATAACGTTCCTCCGTGATTTAAAACAAGAATGGTTAAAATTGAACAATTGGTTTAATTTTAATTAATTTTTTTCTGAAGTGTTAAAAATTCCCTTCCCGATTCTTCGTAATCAAGGTCGCGTGACGTATTTTCCCAACATGCATTTCGTCGAAACCATGTGACGTCGTAACCCCTTTGCTTCGCGTCGGCAGATCATTCTTTTAATTTGTTTGCTTTTATACTGTCTGAACATATGGTTGATATCTTTAGTTAGAGAAGACTAGAAAAAACGAAATATGACTTCAAGGAGCTATTTACATAATGTAGCTTCAAAGTTTATGGTACTCTGTACTGTTTTCTACAGTTCAAACGTCATTATCGCGAAGAAAAATAAGCTGGAAAATCAATAATTTGTATCTTTTGTTTTCAAAACTTTTTCATGCCATTGTGGGCGGTTTTTTCCCCCTTCATTTTGTTGAAGTCCTTATTCCACGGAAAACATAGAAGGCCATGTTTGTGTGTGCGTGAGATGTCCAGACGAATCTATCGCACTTACAGCCTTGATATTTGGCACACAGGTAGTCTTAATGGTGACTCAATGCACTTCGAAGCCCGAGTTTTAAATTTTAACGTAGAAACTTTATTTAATGTTTTGTGTCATTTTCGGCACGTTTACGTCTATAGTATCTTTTCTAATGAAAGTTGAAAAACAATCAATGCACCATCGGATAGAACAACTTCCTTTCTAATGACATTTGTTTTGAGCTTTAAACGTTATTTACTGAATTTTGAGATTTTTTTTAAAAAAATAGTCGGTTTTACAATTAAATCTTATTTTTGTTTTTAAATTTGCTGCATCCGACGTTCTAATAACACTATTATTTTCAATTTTTTTTTAAGCTTATAACTGGAACGGTTCTGTCGGATTTAAAACAAGAACAGTTAAAATATCTTTTCTCTTTTTTAAATTAATTTTTTCCTGGTCAGTTGAAAGATATTTTTCTCTAGCGAGATTCCACTCGCGACACTTTTCCGAAACGTTGCTGGCAATTTCATTGGCTGACGGTGCAGAGCGCAGGTGACGTCATAACCTTCACTTGAATGACTTTATTATTTTGGGCAGTATCTTAACGTGTTTGTCTCGGATATTTTGGTTGCTATATAATAATAATTTTCACGTTGCAATTTTTGAATATTGTTTCGGATTAACGTACTCTGTACTGATTTTCTACAGTTAAAATGACATTATCGCGAAAAAAAAAAAAAAAAAGCGGGAAAATCAATAATGTGTATCTTTTGTTTTCATAGCTTTTTCATGTCATTGTGGGTGTTGTTTTTTTTCTTTTTTCATTTTGTTGAAGTTCTGATTCCATGGGCAACGCCGTGCGCGTACTGCTAGTATAATTATAAAATTGGGCGCAAGTCATTTAAAAATCATAATAACGCAGAGTTTACGAAGAAAACGGGACAAATATTAATACGGGACTGAGTAGTGAAATACGGTGACAGTCCCGTATATACAGGACGTATGGCAACCCTAGGGAAGGGAAAATCACACCTTTTTGGGAAGTATACGAGAAAGTTTAGGGGAGACCACTCCCGCTGGTTAACGTTTATTACTCATAAAAAAACACTCGGAAGATTTTTATTTTGTCTCCATTCTTCAAAGTTCACCCTACCCCAAAATTAAATGAGTTCAAACTAAAGAAATGAATTGGTAACAATACATTATTTTTAAAGATGCACACAATGTAAATTAACAAATTTCTCCGCATAGTTAATATTACTTTCACATTTAAAATAACGAAAATATCATTAAAGTTATTTGATTTTAAATTCCCTAAGTTAAATTTTTCGTATACGTTTTTAACGACAATATGTGAAAGAGAAATGTCGTCCGTTAGTAGAGCATCCATTGTAAAAGATACGAAAATAAAAATTCTTTGGTTGATTTGGAGTTTTGAAATTAGAATAATTTTAAAAGTAATTTGTCTTTTAACATTCCAGCGGGCGCGCCTGCACAAATTTTATGACATATCGTGCATCGTATTATATAAATATATCATGCTGTTTTACAAAAATAAATACAGCTTTTATTTATGTTATATGTATTTCTTAGCTTAATAGTAAACAAAGATTTTATAAATAAAAATTGCACTTAAATTTATAAAAGAACGATATAAATATGTAATACGATGTACAATGCAAGTATCTCTTGAAAACGCGCGCCCGCTGGAAGGTTAAATTCATATCATTAAATAGATAATTTTTGGAATTTTTAAAATAGTGTAAAAATTATTCTTGTGAAATTATATTTTTTTGAAGATATCGCGAAAAAGCGTCAAAACCTTTGTAGTGATTTTTCTCTTGTTTTGAACAGCACGTGTGCGAAATATTATCAAGATCGAGTTAAAATTGTAGATTTGTGTAAAAGACAAACATTCATCTTTACATTATATAGAATTAAAATTTTATACTGAATCAACTACAAACAGTCAGATGAAAACGAAGAGATTATGAGTTCTTGGGTAGAATTGTTGTATTTAATTTTTTATGCAATAAAATCCAACAAGATATACCATAGTGTTATTTCTATGTTTTGCTTCTAATCAATGCTTTTGTATGCAAATGGATACAAATAATAAAAGCGAATGCACGTGTAGATGTTTGTCTGTCTTTTGACCTTCTACAGGGCTATCTTCTGAGCCTAAAGCTACTAAATTTGGCGCAAACATAACATGGAGAGTGAGAGCGGGAACCTCGGAGACTTTTTCCCCTTTTACTTTAGACGACAGTCGAGTTCGCTTGTCCGTCAGTTTTACGACACTAAAATTTTTTTAAAAAAAAAGGGGTGGGGACGTTGTTTAGGCCACCTCCAAGGACCGCATGCTTTTAAAACGATCTCTGCGCTTGTAACATAAAACTACTTGCTATTTTTCTTAGAAAAAGCACAGGAAATTTGCTAGAAAAATAGTTCTTTCCTTTCTCTCTCTTATACACACACATGGGGGCCCATATTGATTT
>BGPR01047630.1:0-11744 GCA_013235015.1 Araneus ventricosus | reverse complement strand
TTTTAAACGAAGGAAGTTGATTTAACATTGTTTGAATCTCATATTAGTCTTCGTGTTACATTAGCATATAGTTTTTTTTTGTTCTTTTCGTTTAATATTTTGTTTTTGCCTGCATTATTATATTCTACAGCTTTTTTAGGTAAAAATATATTTATTATTTACAAAGTATCGAAAGTAATTTATAACAATATATCAAATTGTATAATTAAAAGTTTTATGTTTTCAAACGAAATACTAAATATATTGTTAAGTTGATTATTCCATCATAAATTTATTCCATTATTAATTCATATTATTATATCCATTTATAAATGAAAAAATTTTCTTGGTATATCTTTAGGAACATTGTTTTCAGAATGAACTTATTTAACATTTAAATTTTCAAATAGTCTGCCTGTATTCAGAATTGAAATGCTTTGTTTACATTTAGCAACCTTACTTTATTGAACTTTTTTTTTCTTTTGTAAGATTTAAATATGGAAATTTCTTTATATAAAATATCTGACACTAAGAATGCTTTTGAATACAAGTTTTAATGTTTTTGAGTTACTAAATAATTTGTTCAGATTATATATATATAGGGTAAGATGCTCCAGTTTTGGCCACCTTAAGAGATTAAATTTGAAATGGAAATTTCTTAGTGAATGACTGTTTAAAACAAATTAAATCATACTTCTACTTTTCTTTAGCAAATTTTATTGGCTTTCTGCTAGTTATAAAATTTTTCTGAAGAATATTTTAGATGTCGAGTTATGAATTATTAAATAAATTAACCCAATTTGCACCAGTTTTGGCCACACTAATATTATATTTTTAACAGACACTTTAATGAATTTTAAGTAAAAATAAATCATTTTTATGCAATATATATTTTAGTACATTTTCTGTTATATGAAATGTGATTTTTTTGATGAATTTATAAAGATATGTGATAAAATTTACATAAGCTGATTTTAGCTGCAGATTTCAGTTTAAAAATCAGGAATGCAGAAAACAATAATTTAATTTGGTTGATAAAATACAAACTATATATACTCACATATTTTTTTTTGATAAAATATGAAACAAAAAATGGGGAGAGGAATAAACTTACATTTCAAAAGCATAATTTTTTAAAAATATTACAAATCAAGAATTTGCATTATTATATTCACTAACAATATCCACAAATATGTATTTTTATAATTTTTAATTGCAACATTAATCAAATTCATCAGAATCATTTTTAAAATTAGAGCAATCCATGCATCTAAAAGAATATTCCTCATCACTCGAGTCAGGTTCCTCAAGTTGAAATTTTCTAACATAAATGTGAGGTACACATTCAAAATGGAGATGTTTTTGTCATTCCATTTTGAATGGCCTTTACTGCATTATCAACTTTAGATGGTGAGTAGCAAAATTTTTTTATGGAAATGCTACCTGCCTTCTTATTTTTAATTGGAGCCATTACTATGTAAAATGAAAACAAACAAAGCTATATTAGTTAGTTTTCATTTTAGAAACAAAACTAAATCAGTTGCTTGTATTTTAGAAATAAAATTAAGTTGGTTGCTTTTTTTTTAGAAACAAAACTAAATTTTCGATTTTATATCTTCCAGATATTCTTAAATTTATGTAATGACTCAAAAGACAATAATGAAGTTATGTGGCCGAAACTGGAACATGTAGTGTTCCACTTTTGGCCACCTGCATGGGCAAAACTGGCACATATAGTAAATTTAAAGTACTAGTTTTGGCCACCACCCATTTAATCTTAAAAATAATTAATTTTGATATGAAATCAGAGTAAAAAGAAAGTTTACCTCACAAATCCTAAGGGTAATCACTTTTAGAATCTCTATATATAATTCTCTTACATGGCGACATAAAAGGGTCAAATTTCTTAATCGTCGTTTGGCAACATCTCGCGAGTTTAGATTGTTTACATTCGAATCTGGGGCAGCAAAATTTTTCAAAATGAGTTTAACTTGGGCAGTTTCAATTATAAATTGAAATCGTCAAGATAGGTGTAATGAAACTATTGAGGAATCCAATCGGAATGAACAAAATAGAATCAAGCATTTTTGTGTACGGAGCGAAGTTGCCGAGCTACAGGAACATAGTTGTGGGACTTCAGCACGAGTCTGTTGTTTTATACATGTTCTGAAGCTTATCTGATCAACATTCCAGCGAAGAAAGAGCATGTTTAAAATTTTGGTGTAAAAAGCAAGGATTTAAGAAATTTTAAAAATTTTTGAAAAAAAGTCTATTTTGTTAATTTTAAAAAGTTAAAAGTTAATAATTAGTTTGGGTTATAATTTTTTATAGCGAAGCTGTACATGTTTAAAGCCATTTGTCACGTTAAACTGTGCTTTTTAAGCTAAATTTTGTGAAATGGGTTAAATAATCTTTCGCAACTCAAACTTTCTGTGGTTTTAACGCATAAATAACTACCCATAGATAAAAGTTATAACTCTCTTGGCTAAATAATTATTGCAGTGAGTGTGTATGCATGTGGTGAAGCTTTTTTGATCAACATATCAGTGAAAAAAAAGGATGTTTAAAATTTTCATGTAAAAAGCAAGAATTTTTTAAAAATTTCGAAAAAAGTCTATTTTGTTAATTTTAAGAAGGTAAGAGTAAATATTTAGCATGGTTTATTATTTTGAATAGTGAATCTGAACATGTTTAAAGCCATTTGTCACGTTAAGCTGCGCTTTTTAAGCTAAATGTTTGTGAGATGGGATAAATAATCTTTCGTAACTCAAACTTTCTCATAAATAACTACCCAAAGATAAAAGTTAAAACTGTCTTCGCAGAGACTAATACTTACTATTACTTATACTTACTAATACTAACTTACATAAGACTAATTTATTTCCTGCATTCAGTTAGCTGTTTCGGACAATTGCCATGGCGAAAATGGGAAGTTAATCACTTCCGATTTCCTAATGCTATTAAGGTAAAATCAACTAGATATATTTCGAAATGCGTAAGAAATCTTTTTGAAGTATGAAATATCCTTCTGCTTCTGTGTTTACTGCGTAGTAAAAGTTACGATATATTTGAGAATGGGCCTTATTCGAAGTTCGAACCTCAGCACGGCAAGGAAATAAGTTTTGACAGATTTTTGGTCCGCTTTCTATAAAAAAGAATTTTCTACGCTTTGCATATTTATGTGAAACGAATTCTTCGTTGGGAATAGATACAGTCAGTGGCGTAGCGAAGATAAGTAATTCTCGGGTTATAATACGATTTTTTCGCCACTCTTTCTCATCAGCAGCGACTTTGTGTAAACTGCTCCGAGAGCATAGTATTTTTTCGCCCTCATCGTATTTGAATTTAAAAATGACATAAACACATTAACGTTTTGTCACTATGGCCAGTGGCAGCGCGAGAATTGTGACGTCCGGGATATTATACGATCCCAGTCGTCATCAGTGGCTTAAAAAGTGTAGATGGCTCCAGGGGTACGGTATTATTTTTACTCACTCTCATCATATTTTGCTTTAAAAATGGCACAATCGCAGTAACGTTTTGACTAAATAGCGCTTCCTAAGACTGGCGCCCGGGACATCTATATCTCCTTGTCCCCTCCGGTCACTGCTGTCCTTCAAAAAGAATCGAAATACTTCTTATTGATTGCAATCTCAAAAAATTAAAATCAAATGAAATGGGTCATTTGGATTTGTTAATGTGTTCTTTTTAAACAAATGTAAATAGCATTGGTGTCAGGGCCTTCTTCGCATTTATTTTCCTGTCATCTCAAGTTTTCCAATGGCAACACTCTATTTTTCTTCTTTTAAGTGATTTGTTGCATTTAGAACCCCCCAGATACGAAATTTTAAGCTGGAAATACATCTTCGGGCTGTTCCACAACATTTGAAGCTCCACATTTTAAGCCCATCAATTTATGCGGGTTATTCACGGTAGCTCCATGCAAACTACACAACCGATCACTTCAATACCCTAGAGCTTCTTGCGTACCTTTCTTGCCACTTTCCAAACGGGAATCCCATCCTGCTTTCCCGAGAGAGCTTCCCTCCCTCCTCCATCTTGTGGTTTTCGCTTTTGTGCGAGAGGGTCGCTCCCTCTTACACAGGATGGCATTTCAGTTTTATGGCTAATGCGTCGAATTAATATCCGGACCGGTTAAAAATTCAAACATTTCGACTACACCTAGGCAATTCTCATTGGATTTTGCTATTGACGAAGGATTTTGATATGATATGCGCCAAATGGAGTAGTTAGGCATGATCGGGAATGTCCCGTTTTAGGTAATATGAGGCAAATCAACCCGAAGTATACAAGAAAACAGATATAGAGGGCTGCAGCAATTTATACAAAAGTAGACAATAGATTTTTTAGCTTAAAAATTTTCTTTACTATTACTAAATCATTAGTTAGTTCATTTTTACACTGAGCCTTTCAGAAGTTTTTGAAACTTTACGCAACGAAAGATATAAGCCCAAGCATTTTTCAAAATATGAATCCAAAATAACATATTTTTAGTTTCATGTTCGTTTAAGGAAAGAAAATTAAGAAAATGTAAACAAATAATTTGACAATAGCGGAAATTTTATATTCATGTCGTTATCGAAAAGCTTGGAATAAATTTAAAATAGCTGAATTGAAAGCATTGCACTTATAAGCAAACGCTGATTAAATTATTTAAAAGTCAATAGAATAGCTATTATAATACGGGATTAATATTAATAAAATTGTTTAGAATGATTAAAATTATGGATTTTCTTTAATGTAACGAATGACAATTCGAAATGTAAAGGCATATACATCCAAAGGGCCCCAAGATTACAGGCCCAGGTTCCAGGCACTCCAATATGTTTAATTAGCCCCAATGTCATTCAGGAGTGGGGTTTGAATTCGTCCGACAGGACTGCACGGTCTGCCCAACGGGTAGGCAGGTTCACCCCGACAGAGGGGCACGGCCTGCTTTATAAGGTTAGGATTCTTCGTCCCATGTCTACGCTACTGTCTCAGTAATGAAAAACTTCAGTATTTTTTAAAAAGGTGTGAAAGCAATCCGTATTTGTAGGAAAAAAATCATTCTAATTTCAAATATGCAAGTTACATTACAAAAATTTATTTATTTAAATATTGAGAGCGAGAAATGTACTAAAATCGCAGAAAAGATTATACAATCCGAGACGCACTCTCATTGACTGACTGGATTTTGACGTCAAAAGTGTCCGTCTCTTCGGCGACTCGTATCGTCGTTCGCAACTTCTCAGTTATATCCGGAGCATAAAATTGATTTCTTAGCACATTTTTATTCAAATGCCTTGAAAGAATGTGTATTTCTGTGAATGTAATAGAAAGATTCTCCTGCAATCAGCACTCAGAATGTACTAAAATGATACAAGCTATTCTGTAGTATTTTTATAGACCTCTTCGAAAGCTTCGGAACAAAGGAAGCTACTCAATTTCTTTCAGAATAACACTTCCCTCCTCCTTAGTTTATAAGCAGAAAGCAAATAAAGGAAGCAATACAAATTTGTTGTCAGTACATGTGTTTGGCCAGGTTTCCAGCTTGCCCGATGGCAAATAGGCCCCCTTACACATAAGTCAATATGGACTCTCTGGATATGTACGTATAAGAGAGGGGAAAGGAAGAAGTCTTTTTTTTAAAGCAAATTTCTTGCGCCTTTGCTAAGCAAAATAGCAATCAGTTTTATGTTAAACCACGCAACATTTTCTGTGCAAGTCCGGAACGCAATAACCGCAATATTTTCATTCTTTTTGGAGGCTCTCGGCAAGAAGGAGGGGATAAATCCTCTGTGCAGGAAGGATCTGATTCATGGAGGTGGCTAAACAACGCTTTTTTGTTGTTCTTCGTGGATTTTGTTGCCATTAAACTGAAGGACAATTGAACTCGTCTATCTTCCTAAAATAAAAAAATGTCTCCGAGACTCCGACTCCCATCCTCTGTAGTATGTTTGCACTAAATTTAGTAATTCTAGGCTCAACAGACGCATGTACAGAAGGTCAAAAGACGGACTTGGTGTATTCAAGCGGTAATTATGCATCTTATTATTATTCGGAGTGCAAAGTGTTAATGTGAGGCTACACAAAGTCCAAAAGATATTAAACACAGTTGTCTTCGTATCTATTATATATTAACCGCTTAACTTAAAAGCCCGAGAATACTCGTGCATCGAATTATCGTATTTTTAGTCTTAAATCAAAAATTTAATCAGTAATTAGCTTTTTAATTTTATCCAAAAATTACGTAGAATCTATAAATCTGTCTCAAGTATTATATGCCTTCTCCGATGAATGAAAGCGATAGCCCCTTTCGAAAAGAAAAGGGATCATCATATTTGATAGCAAAGAAAATGAAACTGTTGAGGGGTTAAACTAACATTCTAAATCAACTTCTTGAGCAGGGGGCACAGATATATGTGCTTTGACCTAGAGTGTAAAAATATGTAAATCCGGCCTTGCTTACTTGTGCCGTATGCTGGCACATGCTGTTTCTTAAAATTTTTAAAAAATATTTCCGATAAATCTAACAAAAATTAGTAACCGAAATAAAAATCTTGCTATTCAGCGATCTCGAGCTGAAAGATGATGGTTAGCACTGCTTCAAATTAAGCTTAAGATAAAGTTGACAGTATTCTTTCACTTGTCTTAAACAATAAGTTTACTAATTTTTCCGATTAAATCGGTCCACAGGTTTAAGAGCAGATGTGGAATAAACATGCGTACATTGATTTTTAATTATATTAAGATAAAATTACTTACTCAGTACAAATTTCTATAGGATTAAGAATAAATTTATATGTTTCACTTCCAAAATTAGCGTAATTAGATGATATTTTAATGACACAAGCTAGACCTTTGATTAATCAATTGATTCAAAACAGACTGTAATCGAAAACCATGTAAATTGTCTGCAATTAATATTGCTTTTCACTCATTTTGTGTCGCGACTATGAACGTAATCGCGTATTGCGCCTAATAGAAAATCTCAATCACTTTCTCACTTTGCCGTTCTTTAACCCTTTATGAGTCTGTGTGAAGTAACTTCTTACCAAATGCATCAATTTTAAACGCAAATTTTGCTGGCTCTGCACTTCCTCCAGGTGCGTTTGAAAGGAAGTGATATTTAAAGGGTTTTTCTAGGAAAAAAAGGAGGAATTGAGGCACCAACACCAAGAGCTATGGTTACCACAGTGCCTCTCCTTACAGATGTCACTGATCCGATTTGTTTGGTACTTTTTTGATAATTAATTTTCTTAGCTTCTGAACCATTGACACCCCAGTCAGGTAAACTCTGTAGATATTTTGACCCTAGAATTTGAATCTGTCGTGGACACTGGCAAATTGGTGAAGAAGGTTACAACATTGTTCGTATTGAAGCTTGTGACACTACTCAGTCTAGTCATTTTCGAAGTGTGGAAAGAAAGAGATTTCTTAAACTTTAGAAAAGCTGGCAACTAGTACAGATCATTGGGTTTTTTAATTGTTTACCTGATGTACCAATGTTGTTTATCTGATGTACCAATGTTGTTTACCTGATGTACCAATTATTTAACTTTCTTTGCAGAAAGGTCGTAGTACAGCTTCGTAGCACTGTCTATGTACCGTTAAAGTTCCATCTCCTTTTCATCTGTAAAAACCTGTCAAGGTTTTTTTATAAAAAAGCCAGGTACAGTTGATTCTGGATATGAAACTTGTATCTTCTCTAGTATCTAGATAGTCTTGTAAATTGTATACAGCCTCTAAAAGAAACATCTTTAAAAATTTATAAAATTTATCTTCATGTTTATGTTAACATGTTAAAACATTAATGTTTAATTATTTATTTAACTCAATTTCATTCAACTTAAATTAATTAAATTATAAAATGAAATTCATTAAAAATACAACTTACTATCTCTAGCAGTTTTTATTTTATTGCAACACCTTTCGAGAGTCATGAAATTAAGTCTATATTTACCAATCACCTTTCCCAAGGAACAAGCAGTCATCACTACTTCCACTGCCTCCAGAAATGTTTCTTGGGACGTTGTACCCCCCTCTATCAGTGTTTTATAGTTCCTGGTATCACTTTGAAAATTAAAACGTATTTTCTACAATTAAAACTTACACGGACAAGTTGTTACACTGTAACACATAGCTCCAACGGAATTGTAACAAGTTGCCCCATGTGACAATATTTTATATCTTGATACCTGTGAGTGGCATATTGCCCTTTCACACAGCTTTTAAATAAAACATCCTTTAACCTGAAATCTAGTGGTGTTAACGTTAAACAGATATCTCTAAAGATTCCTTCGGAAATAAAAAATTTATAAGGAAAATTAAAACAGACATAAAATTAGTATTGACACAAGAATTCTCTCTGCTATTGACAACAGGCAATCCAATGTTCGGTGAGGGAGACACACGAATGAGTGCTACCATCCTGACGTGAGAAAAATGAGTTTCTATCGGTGGTTATTTTAAAATTCGAATATAACAACTTACCCCTTGTAACAAATAAACCTGGTCTCCCCTATGTTCCAATTTATTATCTCAAACCGATAGAATTGTCTTAAAATGATAATTAAATATTAAAATTTAAAAAAAATTAATGTCATCCACTAAGCTAAATGAATCTATTTTCTTAATTTAATCTCAAGCCCAAAGTTATTCTATTATACATATACTAGAAAAAAGGCAATTTAAAGGACTCAAGCATCTTTTTTCCAAGCACCGATTAAACATGCTTCAAGTTTAGTTTAATCATATTAACGTTCCGTTTTGAAGCAACACGAGGGCTATTTTGGGGCAGACTTCGTAATTTTGAACCTCGGTCAGATGAAGAGGACGAAACCTGAGCTGGCACACCGTCTCCAAGATTCCGCGCCACACCAACGGGAGGACATTTGTCCCCTTATGTATGATTTAACGTGCAACAGGTCCACATATAAAACATATAAGACCGATCTTCAGTGGAATCGGGTTTCGAACCTGGAATCTTCCCACCCCAAAGCCAAGATTTACCGCTAGGCCCCTCGGCCTAAAAAAACTTTTTTCAAAAACCCTTCTTAATCACAATGCAGAGAATTGTTTATAAAATATATCAGAAAATAATTTTTTGAAAGCGAATTCGAGCATAAAATTCCAAGGGAATATAACTTCAGCAAGAAGTATATGAATATAAAATTATGTTTTATCTAATTGTATGACATAAAACTACACTAAATGCATAAAGGATTTTATGCATTTCATTTTATCCAATACATCTGTCGAGCAAATTTTGGATTCTCTTAAATTCGAATACACGCTGAAATGAAATTGTCCATAAGTTCAGAACTACTTTACACGTATTTAAGCAGATGTATTATGCTGTCCACTAACATCTGATGATTTAAAAAATCATTTCAATTGCATTATATACTTTAACAAGTCCTATAGTAAAATTATTACATTAAAGACACAAATTCTTTCGAACCGGTCGTTATGACCTCTTTTTATGCCAGAAAATGCAAAAAGATTAATTATGGAAACATCAAATATGATGAAATATTTTCCAAGTCGCATCCGTGAGGAGCAATTCTAAAGTCTGAGACTTGTAGATGCTTTGTAGAAAGTAATGTTTCTTTGTTTCGGCCGCTACCTCTGACAGAATAATTTGCAGATGTCATAGAGGAGGTCACATTATTTTTCAGTATAGATTAAAAGAATCCTTACAAAATTCCTGCAGAGAAATATTTTAAAGCTCAAATTATCTTCTGTTAATACCTAAAATTTTCCTCGAGTAAATTTCAAGCTCCTTTTTCACTTTTTTCAAATTGAATCTTACAATTTTTAATTAAAATTAATAATTAAAATTTCTAATCAGTTAAAATAAATTTGAATTATCTGAATTATATAAAAAAATATTGCTATTAATGAAAATATGAGATGCGAAATTGTATTTTTTTGCATGAACATATCCAGAGAAGCATAGGTTTAGAAGCATAGAACAACAATATCAAGATACACATTGCAATATGATGTCAATAGTTTTAATTTGAAACATAACTTATTTTTATAATTATAATAGAATTCCAATTAGTCAAAACCGAATTATATAAATTTTCAGTTATCCAGATTTCGGAAGGACAGAACATAAGAAAGGTGCAGTTCGGGTCCTTGCCGTAGACTTTTCATGAAAACTTCGGGATAAAATCATAAAACAAGTGTTTCTTAATTAAATGATCAATCTCTTTAATACAATATTTCCCCAGATTTCCAGTATAATGGTTATAGAATATATAAATCACAAACTACTAGAGACCCTTACTACATGCGATAAACTTATGTTTTATTTAGAGTAGCTTTGGATGGCGCCATCTGTGGACAGTATACAGAACTACATTTCGCGTAAAATTAATTACTACAAATACTCATATTTCCCGTAATATTCAAATTTTTGATTTCAATTTATATACAATGTTTGTCTTACGTATTGTCGAGTATTCTGTAAGTTTTGCACAATTCGAAAGAAAACTCTGCATGTTATAATAAAAAAAGCATACGGAGTTTCAAATTTCAATTTAATACCGATTTTTATTTATATTCTGATAACTATTTTTATTATCTCACTTTGGGTACTAGTAATATTGCTCAAGGTCTTTAAAATGACCCCAGAATCAACCTCCTAGCTAAACGCGTTTCCATGCTACACTTATTTATAACCTTACATAAAGCTAATTTATAACAGTAACACGCAAGCCCGCACACTGGTACGATGACGTCATAGATTTTTGAATGCAGTAAATGATAAAAAGAAAATTCCTAGTTTGATGTTATACAGCATTCAAATGTAAGTAATTTTTTATATTTTTGTACTGATATTGATTTTTTTAAAAATAAAAATTAGTTTTCGGTTTATCCGTGTTTTACGATTGTCCTTGCAATCCCTCCCGATGATTAACCCGAATTATCGGGAGTGCACTGTATATGCATTTCCTTATCCCGGCAAGACGGGCTATCCTTCTTGACATCTGGGATTTTGAACTTTATTTAGCTTATTCACCTATTTTGCCTATTATTATAGCTTTATACTTTCTCTGGTAGTTCAACATGTTTTTTTTGTTTATAGTTGTAATCATTTTTCATCGTCGTAACTTTCAAATAGAAATCGAGTGTATAGGTGTTAGTAACTGCAGCGCCAATGGACCCCAACAAGTTAAGATTATTGGAGTTAATTCCAATTAAAATTTACGTTTATCCTTTGCGTAGCTTCCTCTTACTCACATAAATCTTATAGTGTTTAAGTGCAATGAAAATTATGCATCTAAGTAACTACCGCCAAATTTTGAATTATTAGAAATTATAGCATAAAGCAGAAAATTTATTCATTCTTAGATATTATCATGAAAAGCACTCTAGTTAATTTTATCGTTTATGAAAGTACTCATTTCGATGGTAGCTTAATCGATTTAAAACAATAATTTTTTTAATTTGAATTCTTAAATAGTGTGAAAATAATTTTGGTGCTATAATTTTTCGAGAGTTTTTAAGGAAAAACGCCAAAATTTCTCTTAATGTTAAATGAATGAAAAAAGAAAGTAAAACAGTTCCAGGATACATATTCTTCCATGTTGATTGTGGAGCCCCGACACACACGTTCCCATTTATTATTAAAAGAGATGCAAGAACTAATTAAGAGCAAATTTTTAAAGAAATTATGAACATTTTTATGCATTTTGCTTATTGAAGTATCGGAAGCAGAATGTCATTCGAACGACACAAAGCTAGATCTT
>BGPR01047629.1:461-11744 GCA_013235015.1 Araneus ventricosus | reverse complement strand
AAGGTGTCAAAACAGGGGTACAATTAGCCATTTAGTAATAAAGATACAATTTTGTCCTATTTTCTAGCCTGTTAAAATACTTTAAAAGTTTTCAGTGACCTCCGACACTTTGTTCCATGTGCTTTAGGCATACAAGATTTACTCTCATCTGTCACTTGTTGTTTGAGAGGCAAAAAAAAGCACCAACGTGCTCACAATGTAATCCTGTGACCATGTCTGTTCATCACATTTTATTGTAATTGCTCAAATTAACTCCAAAGTGTTAATCAGTTTCTTTTTTTTAATACTACTACACTTTACCCTCCTATTACTTGTAAACTCCATACATGTCTTTAATTTTTGCATTTTGAAAGCACCTCTGGTTTTTATTCTTCCCTAAGCATTGTTTAGTTTTAACTGATCACCTTTATATCGTTTCATATATATGGTAATCTTTTTATTTAATCTGACATGGATTTTAAATTGTTCTTGGGCGCAGGAATATCCCCATGGTATCTTTGCGCTGCAAAACCACACGGGGAACTTACCACCAACCAACCCAATGACCTAGATAGCCTTATTAAAAGTTGCTCATAAATTTTACACCCGTGTTTTCAGAATGGAATGAATTATATATTTCCACCCTAAATACCTATGAAAAGAACAAGCAGACAAACCAATTGGCAAAACGAAACTCTGAAGAATTTGTCAAGGAAACCATCCAAACTCCTGTGCCAAAATATTTTCCCCACAGTCTTACTATTGACAAGGCAGCTTAAAAATTATCAAAAAATTGCAAGAAATTATGTATCTTTAACCACATAGATACAGAACCAAAATTAAAGAAACCTATAAACAGAGTAAATCTAAGACGTCAATACAGAAAAATCTCAGACTCAAACAGCAATTGGATGCTGCTACTGGAAAATAATACCTTCCTGCATATTGTACCTACCCAAGTTCCAAACAGCCTATTAAATTTAGAGGTTGGTGTACGAATACTATATGAATAAAACTGGAATAATCTCAAAAATCTCAACTTAATCCGCAAGTTTATTTAAAGACAAAATTTCACTCCGATAACAAAAACGATAAAGCATCAATTCTCTTAAAATAATAAAATAGATACAGTTGCATCCTATGATTGCAAGATCTCTTTCACAAGCATCCTAGAGGGATAAATACAAGAATTCTTAACAGATTTATTTCTGTTTATCTAAAAAAAACTTGTAATAAATATCCTTAATAAATATCCTTAAAGATCTTTTACAAATTATATTTTATGTGGAATAAATTTATTTTCAAAGGGAAAATAATATATTTCAGCAAATTTAAAAGTGATGCCATAATCAGCATTCATCTTATTTGCTAATTGTTCTGCTTTTTGTTTTAATAATGCTGCTAATTTTGAATCATCCTTTTTATTCATTGATGACCTTATTATATCTAAACTATAAAAAATTTCTCTGGGAGTACAAATTTAATAATAATTAGAATTCAAATTAACTTAAATTAATCCAAACCAATAGCTATCAAGAACCAGCTATTTTTTCTTGATTTTGTTATCATGCATTACTTTAAAAGTAGATATTTATGATAAAAGAAACGAGCTCCACTCAACGCTTAATCGATATATTTTGAAATTTCAAAATACCTTCTACAAATATAAAAACACTAATACACCTAAATTCATAAGAATTAACAGCATGCAACGATAAAAATTGATCACAGAACAATCTAGCACTTATAAATTAACTAATAGTAATAAATTCTATCTCCTCTACTAAACCTTTAATTACTTGGTTTTAAGATGTAAGTCAAGGATTCTGCTGTTAATATGCTATGCAGTTTTAATACTGTATAGGGTCTCTGCCAGACAAGTCTTCAATGTAATTACTCTGAAATGCACTCACACGTTGATTGCTAGAACTCAAATTCAAATATTTTAATACTTACCGTTTTCTCCTTAATATTTCAGAATAATTAATTTTTCAATATCTTTTATATCTTTTACTTTTTGCACTGTATCTTTAATATCTTCATTTTCTCAGCTTCAACGCTTACTTTGTTTCCATCGGTATCTGAATCTTAATTGAAAACTTCAACCTTAGAATTTTTCTCGCAAAAGAAAGTAAATTTATTGTAAAACAACTGACCTCAAACGACGTCCCGTTCAGTTTTTTTGTCCACTCGTTACATGTACCCCTGTTTTGCAAAATAATTTTTAATATTTGTATCTACTCAAATTCAATTTTATTCTATCATAATGCCTCAAGAGGTTGTTTAAAGGCCTCTGTCTCTGGAAAAGCATTAAGGATTACTCTAATTTTGAAGTGTTTAGTATAGATTCTCACCTTATTTGACCTGCTGGAGAATAATCATACGCTTCTACCGAGATAACCACAGTCTCTTTGGTTTCTAAATTTCCGGTCTACTAATTCCACATTGATTACCTTTTTCATTATATATACAGGGCACACCCTGCTTCATCTTTTTCAACAATAGTAATAGGATGCCTACAAGCGTGCTCTAATTTTAACCTGGCTAAAGCCGCAACTTGCTGTTGCCGTATATTAATTGTTGAAAACTCACTTGACTACTACTACCTTTTGTTACCAACAGAGTTTTTTTTACTTGTTAATATATAAAAAATGCTTAAAACTTGATCTTTTGTTCAAAGATTCTTGGGCATTTTCAATTTTTGATTTTATTTAAAAAAACTGATGTACTTGTTCAAAACAATTCGTTTTGGTGGGTGGGATTGACTCTGAGGCGTTTTGTTTACTTCATTTCAAAGATTATACAAATATTTGATTTATATAGAGATATATATTATATATACAGGTATGTATATATATATGGCATAGTCAGGTTGGCTGCATTACATAATATGGTACATGAGGGTTATGGTTGGCATGGCGCGCGGGCGGCATGTACATCAACGCGAAAACCAAACGCCGTCGTCGGAGAACGGCAGTTAACGGTAAAAGCGAGATAATATCAGGGTAAGAAATTGAGCGATGAATTGCTAATATAATCGTTTACGACCAGCGCCACTACGTGCCAGCCCACCGTCCTCACCGTACTGATAAATCAGCACTTGACGAAATAAATAAATGAGCGAAGACGATGAATCTGCGGAGATAGCGACGACCAACGCGCCGCCGCAGGTCGCAAACACCATCCTGACCCCGCCACGACGCTGCCCATCTGCCCACGTCTCCCGCCGTAATCTCAGTTTTAGTCTCTACAAAATTTTACCATCGGCATTTCACCGAAATTCTGGCTCAACATAACGTTCGGGTATATGCTTCAAGCTTTATGCCAGCACTGTTCGCAGAAAACATTATGATTTCACTAATTTTTTAGCGGTTCGTATAGATTTTACTTACCCTGATGAGTCCCTCAACATTTATTGATTTTCATGACATTGATATATTTTCCACAAATCTTTTTGAATTACAGCATTATTGCGCATTCGTTGCGTTTGTGTTATATATTTCTATATTATTTTATCTTCCCCTTTTATATATATATTCCCCTTTTGTTTATTTTCTCTCTATAAGAACTCTCGGCTTTTTCTTACCACAGATTTTTTTCTTGACATCTTGTTTTATGAATGTTTATGTTGTATATGTTGCTTTTACAATTCTGCTATGATTGTTTCTTATTTGTTATATATATATACATAAAACACAAGTTAAAAATAAAATCACAAAGCAGAAATCAATATAATTTACATTTAATTAATTAAAATCTATAACATCTAAAACTAAACAGATACAATCAAAAACCGAAAAGCTAAAAGCATTACAAAAACCACGCAAAAGCACACATGCACACAAAAAATACCCATCAAACAAACCACGAAAGTCAAGATAACAATTTAAAATTGAAAAAAAACATAAAAATAAAACCCCTAAAGTTTCCGAAAACCAGCGTACAGTGAACCGAGTATTATTCGTTAACAGCAGAGACCAGGGGTCGTGGACTGTGTTCTACTGGGTGCGCCAAATTACTTTTCGGCAAAAAGTACCTATCTAATCTAATACACACAGATCTCTTGTATATTAAAATATTTATGCAAAAAGAGTAAAATAGAAGAAATATTGTTTGAAAGTCAAAATTCCATATGTCAGCAACTTAAAAAGCCTAAAATTCCATATGTCAGCAACTTAAAAAGCACAAAATTCCATATATCAGCAACTTAAAAAGCCCAAAATTCCATATGTCAGCAACTTAAAAAGCCTAAGAAGTGGCAGTATATATATGCATAAAAAGTAAGAAGTTTAAAAAATACCATCTGGTCGCTCCGCGAACCGGGTGGCACCAACACCAGACCAGCTGACCAGAACCCAAAACCAAGCCTCATCCATTTAAAAGTAAAAAATGAATTAAAAAGGCTAAAAACTTTGGCAGGATCCAGCTCGGCCAAATAAGCATAAAATATCAAATTTAAAATCCAAACTCAAAATATATTATTTCTAAAAGAAAACAAAAAAAACGAAACTTGCGACCAGCGCAGTTCAATCAAGTCCAGTAACTCAGTCCTGATTAAGCCTATTGCTTATGTCCCCACAGAATCTGAAGATCTTTCCAAGTCTCAACAGGCACTCCCTATTTTTAATAAATTTTTTCTTCTATCAGATCTTTCATCGGTATCTGTTTGATTTCCTCAATTTGTTCAGGTCATTTTTAGTAGTTTTAAAATTGAGAGCTCTACCAGAATCAACTGAACATCATCACAGCCGGCTTAACATCTTCCCTTTAAAGCGTTACTAAAAAATGTTAGTCGACTGGTATACGCGAATGATAAAATGCTGTTTTCTAACCCAATAAAGCTTGTGCCATACATAATTAAATTAACGAAGTTCAAGCATTCAAGTCTTGATATAGTTCAATTTTCATGACAATGAAGAGATTTCGTCAGCTGTAGATCTTTGTAAGAACTCTTCAATGCTATGCATATACACGAAGTTCAAGTTTAATATTTATTAATCTTTTGATGACGACTGTCACGCGGAAGTGCCGGCTTCTCGTAGCATTACGCATGCGGCCGTCTTCACAGGTTTAAATTTCTCCTAAAGCGGAAGCATGTCTCTTTTAATTCATTTTGAAACATTCCCTGTAACTTTATTCTGCAACAGTTTCTGCAAGAAAGAATTCAAAATAACTTATCTATACGAAAACATAGCAACAGGATAATTTATGGACAGTTTCAAGATTACTAGAAAGCACTTTTCAGTATTCTAAGATGTTATGAAAACATTTTTGAAGTGGTGTGAATTTTGGAATGTATTGCAGAAACTCGGTGGTTGTAATCCTACGTGTTCTAGCCAATGACACGATAGATTAGAAGTGTGGCTCTTCTGTTGGCAAAAGTGACCTTAACCCTCTCACACGGAGCGAGGCGGCCCCGGGCGGTCTAAAAATTTCCCTTTAACTGCAAGGAAGGCCGGTCTGAGGCGGTTGGCTTTTTTTGAGGGGAGGTGAGGTTCTGAGATCGCTTAGGAGATAAGCGCGGTAGGGGTCCAATTATCCTTTCCAACCACAGCGCATTTTCGTGCGCCTTAAGGGATGGTTACAGCAGGGGGGTGGCGTAAATGATCACCCAGGTTGGGAGAGTCCAATTCATGACGCTTTCTCTCCAAATTTCCTGGTTTCAAAGGGGCTAAAAGAAAAATGTCGTCTCTTGATTAGAGAGTTAAAGCACCTAGGTACCACCTGAGGTAAAAATCTGACTTAGCTTCAATGTACGAGGGCAGATTACATTTCTGGAGGACTTTCAGCGGAAACTGACCAGTGGTGTAGTCGCAAAATAAGACACTCTAAGAGAGGTACTGGAACGCTCTAACCTGGATAACAAAACTCCACTACACCCCTGAAACTAACTTTTTGTTTTACTTGGAAGAAAACCAGAAAATTTCCTAGCAGCTTACTAAACTTCAACGAGAAATTTGTTGCCAAAGCACAGATTGGGCTTACAGTTTTTGAATAATGCTAGTTATGAACACAGCCAAAGGATAAATCCATGAGAGTCCTCCTCTGATTCATGTTCCTCATTTATCCAATAGGCCAGAGGTTCCCAACCTGTGGTACGCATTCACCTGGGGGTACGCAAAGGACTTGTTGGGGTACGCGATATCAAAGTTGGTAATGGCGGATACAAGAAAACATAAAGAATTTAAAAAAATTACAAAATTTTGTTTCCCCAGTTAATACTTTCTGTTTAATAACTGTGCCATTGAAAAGTTGATTTACAGAGTGTAATTAGTAGCTTATCGTTGTAAGTAAATGCGAAATTATTACAATACTGATTTCATTTGTTTTGGCGTTGAGCTAATACTATTGTAAAAATGGAATAAAATATAAAATTAAAAATAAGTCCCGCAAGTGTTATTAATTCGAGTCATATGACTCTTGAGCTAATATAAGCCCTTAACATTATTGATAAAAGCTTCTTTGCATAGACGGATGGTTGGTGGGGGGGGGGGGGTTATGACAGTAAGGGGTACGTGAAAATATGAAGATTAATCGAGGGTTTGTGCAGTAAGGGGTACGCGAAAATATAAAGATTAATCGAGGGTTATGACAGTAAGGTGTACGCGAAAATATAAAGAATAATCGAGGAATACGCGAGGTAGTAAAGGTTGCGAACCACTGCAATAGGCCAATGGGTGCCTTGTGGAATATGTAAATTTCTGTTTTCATAATTAAAATTTCGAAAAAATGGACAGCACTTGCACATTTGCATTATCCAAACTCTACTGGGGTTAAATTTTGTGGCTCCCTTTTTCTTTTGATTAATCTTATGCGATGATAAAGGACATAGATAATTTTTTATTTTATTCTTACTAAAGAAGCAATCTAATGACATAACAGAATTTACTAAATAATTTTCTCTTCTATGAGCTGATTAGGCTGGTTACTTATTAAATCTAGACAACGAAAAAGGTATGTTTTTAATCGACTACTACCAACCACTATAACATGCCAGATTTAGTAGATTTGAGCAATGTAGCAGTTTTAATCACTTTAAGATGAAAGTCAATTTTGAGAGACCAGATACTTATTTGCCTTTTCTCATTTATGCATCTCACTTATACAAATGTTTCACTCGAAATATAATGAAAATAGTGGGAAAAAATAAGACCGGATTTGATTTTCAGTGACTAAACACTTACTGGTTTGTTCTCCTTTATTTATCACCTTTTTTCATTTAGTCATATGTATGCTTGTACAAGAATTTCACTCCAAATATAATGAATATAGTGAAATAAAATGTTTGCAATCCTCTTTTATACAGAAGTTCACGGCAACTGCGCAATACCGGAATTTCCAATGGGACGTGAAAGAACGACCTTTTTCGCCCCAGAAGGCAAATGTTTTATTTATATTTACGCACCAGCATATGAATTGCAGCTCACACGGTTGAGCAACCTCGACTTACTTTTTCACTCGGAAGAGAGCAGGAAAGTTTAATTTACACACATGATACGAATATATTATACTGTTTTGTTTCTTCCATATTGTATACAAATTTTTCGAAGCAATATTTTATTAAATGACAATGAAAAGTACTTCTGCGAATTTTTTTGTGAAATTCTTGAAACGTTTTGTAAATATTTTTGTTCATGAATCGATTTAGATTTCAGTTGACGAATGAATAAATTTGGATTCCTTCACATTTTAAAGAAAAATACATCCGAGATGAGGAATTTGAGGTAAGGAGAGTACAGAATTCGAAGGCATACTTGTTTCATTTCCATCTCTCGAAACTTAACCAGGAATGTATAATTTTTCAATAATATCAATTAAAAAAATACTCTTAAGATCCAGCCATGGCCAATTTAGAAGGAGAGTAAGAAATGGTATTCGGCGGATTTTAAAAATTGGTTTTGTACACTGGATTCCTTTAAATGGCATAGTTTATTTAAAAATAAAGTTGCAACTTTAATAGGCTTTCGTGTGTTATAATATTTTGAATAAAATTATTTTTTACATAAGAATATTATATTAAAATTATTTGCTTATTTTCGTACTTTTTGGTCTCCTGTCGAGTGTCAATATTATATCTGCATTTTATCCCATATGACGCTTAAAACACGTAACCTCCAATATCTGATCTGATATTCGATAACAGTTACCTTTGTTCTCTGATATGTCTGAACCCCCTGACTGCTTATCCGAGATTTTCGAGGGTAGGAAGTATAGCTCAGCAACGGAATCCGAGACTACCACCTTTGGACGACTTTACACCGGAATGGGGTGTCAGGCAACGAGTCATATGAGCGCATTCAATAAAATGTAAACATCACCCTTCCATTCTTCAAGTCTATTTTCTGCTGCATCCTCCGATTCTCGCAAGCTAATGTGTTTATTTTGTATTATTACAGCATTGAATCATATCATACCAATAAAGCTTTGCATCTAAGTAGCAATTCGCTTGGTTCAACTGTATTTGAACATGCTTGCAAACATTGCATCTCAATAGTTATTTTTTAAAAATTGGCAGTCAGAGGGTTAATTATGTTATAATTATGGTCAAAAATAATACGGAAGCATAAGGAAGGTTTTAGTGATAATTAATTAAATATTTAATTCTTTTATAATATGAACATGAAAATATTTTCATCCCGAACAACGCCGATATAACAGTATAACAACGCCAGTAGTAAAAATTTAGGCAGCTGGATTGCAAAACTCATGATATCAACTTGGAAAAAAAAATTACGGAGGACAACAACCTGGAACATAATTAAGCTGTTCTGCTGGCTTTGACAGGATGTCAGTGATTAGTAGCATTCTTTCAGCAACAACATAATGCGAAATGTAAAAGCCATTGTTCTCGTTCGGAATAGACAAGGAAAAGGATCTATGGCAGAGCAAAACTAATCATTTATTCAAAATTTCATTTTATACCAAAACTTGCTGAATCCAATAACAGAGAATGAGAGGTTTTCTCTATTATCGTATCTTATAGATTTCCTCTTGTAACGAGCTATAGAAGCAGTTTGTTTGACTTTTATATATATCTATACTTATAAAAGGCAATGTTTGTGCGTGTGTGCGTGCGTGCGATGTCCAGACGAATCTATCGCACTTACAGCCTTGAAATTTGGCACACAGGTAGTCTTAATGGTGACTCAATGCACTTTGAAGCAGGAATTTTAAAATTTAATCTAGAAAATTTTTTATTTAATGTTTGGTGTTGTTTTTCGCACTAATTTCTAAATAGAATGGTTTTGAATAATTGTACGAAAAAAATAGACACACCATCTAAAAGAACACTCGATTTGCGTTCTAATGAAGTTTGTTTTGAATTTTTAACGTAATTTACTGAATTTTGAGATTTTTTTAAGAAATAGCCAATTTTGCCTTCGAAGTTTTATTTTCGTTTTTAAATTTGCTGCATCCAACGTTCTAATAACACTATTATTTTCAATTTTTTTCAGGTTATAACTGCAACAGTTCTGTCGGATTTAAAACAGGAACGGTTAAAATATCTTTTCCTGTTTTTTTAAATTAATTTTTTCCTGGTCAGTTGAAAGATATTTTTCCTGCAGCGAGGCTTCCTCCCGCGACACCTCTCCGGAACGTTGCGGGCAATTTCATTGGCTGACGGGCAGGGTGACGTCATAACCTTCAATTGAATGACTTCGATTATTATTTTCGGATTCGATTTTATATTTTGCTTGCTGTATAATAATCATTTTCACGTTGCATTTTTTTAATATTGTTTCGGATTAACGCACTCTGCATTGCTTTTCTACAGTTGAAATGTCATTATCGCGAAGAAAAATAAGCGGGAAAATCGATAATGTGTATCTTTTGTTTTGTTTTCAAAACTTTTTCATGTCATTATGGGCATTTTTTTTTTGTTGTTGTTGTTGAAGTCCTCATTCCACTGGCAACGCCGTGTGTGTGCTGCTAGTAACTTCTAAAATCGTGTTTTGTTTTGCCCAGTTTTATTTTTAAAAGAAACTCGACTCATTGACTCATTGGGGAAAAAATAGCATGTCCAGTGAATAAAAACGAAGCTCTCTTGATGGATTAGACTGTATTTACTTAAAAACCAGTGAAATAAAGAAAACAATTAAGGAACATTTTCCGTTAAGCACCATTCCTTTCATATCATCAACGATAAATATAAACTCTTGATATCGATTAAGGTTATCAGAGCATCTAAATTCATTTGCAGTACGGGAAGGAAAAGAAAATAAGACAGAAAACTATCGAGTCATCTTGAACGCATTCATCATGTCAAGGTCATTTGCTTTTGAAAATCTCGATAGCTATAGAGCAATTATATTTCATTTATCGTTGCTTAAATTTAGTGTAGGAAGTGTCTATTCCCCACATTAATATTTCATGATATGATTAATTTTATTATAAATTAAGTTACTAGACATTCGGAAGACACGAAATAAAAAAATGGTATAGCGAAAGTAAAAAATCAAAAATAAAAGCAAAACAAAACAAGCAGGAAATATGATGGCCATCATGTTTGACATTTTTAAATAAAATACCTTTTACATTTCTAAATTAATGTTTAATAAAAACTACTAACTATTTTCAAGCTAATATCTAATACACTTAAATACATTTAGTTCTGATTTTGTTTGATTATTTTACCTACGAGTACAATAAATTTAATTACGCATGCGCAACTAGTTTACGCTCCAGTCTACTTTAATAAAAAATAATGATTATTAAAAACTTATATTCGGTTGAATATTCATATTACTTCTCACTTCTCTCTAAATATTTTAGCTTTCAATTGTATTTTCTTTGCTGTTTTTCTCTCTACTTCTATTAATGAAATTATTTAAAATAATTTTCTGTAAGTAAGCATACTTTTTTAGATCAATTAAGAACGAACAGACAATTATTTTGCTAAACTATAAGCAAAGGTTTACTAGGGCATGTCGCATGTTATTGTCATTGTTAAGATTTCATAAATATGTTAATTTACAGTTTCTTGATCCTGGATAGTCGCAATATTCATTAATTCAACACCCAGGAGAGCCAACTCAACCTTTTGGTTTTAGGGTGTAGGTTGACTCTCCGGAAGGATTCAAGATTCATAGCCATTCAAGGAACCGTTGTCAAGATTTATAACCTTATTCAAGGAACCATTCTCATGATTCATATCCTTTTAAGGAACCCTTCTCAAGATTCATAACCTTATTCACGGAATCATTCTCATGATTCATAACCTTCTTGGTCCTGGATAAGTCACAAAATTCATTCATTCAACACCCAGGAGAGCCAACTCAACCTTTTGGTTTTAGGGTGTAGATT
>BGPR01047628.1:0-11744 GCA_013235015.1 Araneus ventricosus | reverse complement strand
ATATTGGCTATAAAATTAATAACTGTGGCTTGTTATATTGTAAATATTAAATAAAAATTATATTTATAAATATAAAAGTTTTCATTGTTTAAATATTATTTATATAGATTATCGTGTATAAATATTAATATATGTATAAATTCCCTTTTCCATTTTTAGCTGTTATTTTTCTATAAATAAGCATGCAAATAAAATCATGCATTTCGAATTCTTATTTATTAATGTTTCATTGCTCGTAATGGTAAGCTTTAAAATAAACATATATAATTACTAAAAATTAATCGTATTAACAGCTTAAATTAAAACTTCAATACAAAAAAGTTTTAACAGAGTTAACTAAATTCTTTTTTTGCATATATTGAAACAGCCCTTAATCGTTTTTCTTGTATATCTCCGGTTATTTTGAACAGATTTACTTCAAATTTTATATCTAGAGATTTTATAATACACAGAAGTGTTGGGGGTTGCTATTGGAAAATTTGAAGTTAAGGCAGGTATAAATATATAGATGGCCCCTTAAGCAAATGCAGTTCTCATATTTTTTAAAGAGGACGTACTTCCATACTGAACAGCCTATTTTCCTTCAGTTTGAACTTGTATAGATTAGGAGAAATAAGAAGTGTTCACATACTCTTTTGACGGTTAACGTCGGTTGAAGCTGATAGAGATTGACAATTTTCTTACGAAAGGAAGTAGTGCTTGAACAAATTTGCCTTAGACTCATTCTCATCTGTAATAATTTTCAAAAAAATAATTTATACATTAAAATACACAGATATAACAAATATTTAGATGTGCATCGATCATGTTTGTTAGTAATCAACCACTATTTTAAAACAGTACATTTCTATTTAAAATTTTTAAAATGTGGTACATGAAAAATAAATGTTGACTCCGTATTCTGTCTGTGTTTAAAGCTCGCTTTCGGGCTGGTAAACTCAAATTAGTAAATCAATACAAATGCCGTTACAAATTTCTTAAAAACGATATACCTAGAAATCGAAAGATATATTTTCCTTGAATGTAACTTTTATAGATTACGAGAAAGAGCAAGTTTTCGGATTCTCTTTTGTCGCATTTTATGGTCTATAGTGTTTAAATTTAAACTAAATGGTCTTTCTAAAACTCTTCCTGCTTTCATTCAAGCCATACTTTTGTATAGAAAAAAAGTTTAGATTTGATAAGTTGAATTCAGAAATAAAGGATTCAAAGAGATTTATGTTTGTTGGGAAATTTAATGAAAATATTTGCAGAAAAATAAAATGAGTAGCATATGAAAAATTTCGACCCCGAGGGGCGCCGCATTCTCAGCAACAGCCTAATAATTCTTTATGAGTAGCTACACTTTACTTCCAGAAAAATTTTATACTTTAATTAAAATTTGTTTTCAGAAAAACAATAGAAGTATGTGATATGTAGGTTAACGTTTGAGAGATTTATCTTCTGAATGTGGTATACGATCGCAGCGCCGCTTAACGGGGATAGTAGTAGCTAAGCATCAAACGATCTAGTTCACCCGGTAGTAAGAGATGACCAGACTATAATTATTCGCGATTGCGGTTTATCACACCTTAACCTCCAACGAAATTAATGAGGCTTAAAATTTTATTGTGTTTACAATAAAATTTTGTAACCGATTTTGTTTATATATTTCAGCTAAGCATATGTGAATGATTGCAAGATTAATGATTTCAGATTGAAAGACATGCTGCAATTTAAAGACCTAGCTGATTCTCCGAGATTAGAACGATTATATTCAATACTGCAAATATTAAGACTTTTAATCGGAATAAAAATGTATAAAAAGCCAATTACAATCGCGCCTCCGTTAGGCGCGTGAAGTTTTATTACTCAGTTAGGCGCGCTGGGCACATACGTCCCCCCTTTTTTATCTCTTTGTCTTTTCTAAAATTTTTTTTTCTGTGTGAAGGTATATCAGCTGCAAATTAAAGAATAAACATCTAAGAAATGTAAAAATAAGCACAAATAATAGATGAATATTTTTATAGAGATTATAAAATACTATGGAAAAATCCCAACATTTTACATATATTTATTTTAAATGATCATTACAAGGTTAATTAAAGCATTTTTTACCGCATTATCGATTAATTTTGTCCCTATTTCTTCCACAATATTTGCATCTACTGTTATAGTCCAGTTAACCATGTTGGTCTCTGTGAATCATGTCAACAAACTAAACATGCTCCAATGCGTACTCCTGTTCCTCCGTGGGAGGTTACTACAAAGCCATGGGCAAGAGTGCATATTGAATTTGCTAGTCCCTTCCAAGTCCAAAAGTTGTTCTTGCTTTTAGACTCATTTTAAAATAGTTAGAAGTGAAACTTTTCCGTTCAGCTACTTCTAATGCTACTATTAAAGTCAAGGGAAATTTTTAACACTCATGGTATTCAAGATTCAGTGGGATCCGATAATGGTAGCCAGTATACCTCAAAAAAATTTTAGAACTTCCTTTAAAAAATGGAATACTGCAAATTTTTGTTGAACCGTATCATCCATCAAGCAAGGGAAAAGCAGAAACGTTTGTCCAGATAACTAAGGACGCTTTAAAGAGAATAATTTCAGGTGACTGGAATCAGCGAGTTACAAGTTTTTCCTTGCCCAACGTTTTACACCATCTGCAGCAACAGGATTTAGACCAGCCGAAATTCTATTTAAAAAAACACTCAGAACTATTCTATACCTCTTACATCCTGATTTCGTTGAAGATCGGAAAAGAAGAAATGAAGAATTGCTCGACAAGAGTTTATCAAAGGGTCAGATGAGATCTTTTTCACCAAATGATGCAGTTTCCATCAAAAATCATTCTTCATGTCAGACTTGTATTCCAGGGACGGTTATTGAACAAAAAGGTCTACTTTCCTACACAACTGTTATTCCATATGGTGAATGGATCGTCTGTCACATTGACGGTAAAATAACTTCGTGTTATAGGAACAGGGAGCAAAGGAGCGTTATGTCACATCGATCAGATGAGAAACCGAAAAACTCATAATTTCATATTCTTCCCAAGAAACTCAAGAGAAATCAACTATTCCTGCAGCCTCTTCAGCTGCACCGTCCAGCTCAAACACTCCAATTAAGCCGAGTGATCCTCCAGCTCAAATCGAGATTTCGAAGAAGTCCCCTGATGTATCCCATCAAAATTGACCTCGATGAACCATAATTCGTCCATCTTATTTTAAGAACAACGTTATGTATGTCGGAGGAGTGTTGTGATCTGTTTCTATTCAATCATTAAATTATAACTGTGTTTTTGACTGATGGATCTGTAACTGCATGTTTAACTATTGTCTAGTTTCAGTTCCGTTTTGTATTCATGCTGTGAGCGTGTTGTGATATTAAAAGTTCTACAAATATAGATGAACGTTCTTTGTATTTAATGATTAAATATGTACACAAAATGCAACAATTTTATTATTAAATGACTGATCCCGGCGTTGCGCGAGACCCAGAATTTTTCATGTGCCCACCTTTTTTCTTTTTTTTCTCTATAAATATTGTCAATAATTTTTCCAATAAATGCAAATGGGCTTCGAATCCTTTCTTCTTGAATTAAAACTCGAAAATCCAATCTTTTTATTACCTTATAATGGAATGGTTTGAATCAAAATGTGAGATGTTTGAGAAAAGAACATTTATTTTTAACTTTTAAACAATATATCATATAATAACTAATATAACATTAAGATGAATAATTATACTATACAAAATAATATCATACTATACGATTTTTCCGGCGTTGAAGAGTAAAAGTATAAATTCAAAAGAAACCTCTAGGACGAACAAAATGCTACTGAAAATATATGTTGCAATATCAAACATAAAAAGACAAAAAAGAGAGAAAAAGACCAAAAAATGAATTTTTCTCCGATGTTTATAAATTAAAACACGGAAGTATAATAAATATTTCGTTCCTAGCTACGTGAATCTTTCGCAAATATTTATAAATAAATAAAACTTTTTATTCTAAAGAGCATCTTAAATACGCCTCAAAAAGAATAACATATAGAGAGAAATAAGTATAAAAACACTGAATTAATAAATTAAATCACCGGAAGCTTAACTTTTCTTCGCTCGCGTATGTGAATAATAATGGTGGAAAAACAATTTGCTAAAGTAAGCCTAAAACGCCCGCATTTACCATTTAAAGTTAAATAAATAAAATCTAATTCGAATTTTAATTAATACGGCGTTACCTGCCTTTTGCGCAAACAATCATTGTGCAAAATTTGATCCCCCTAACCCAAACGGTCTGGTCATGTATATAGTAGGGAAAAAATTGCTTTAATATATAGAGAGAAACTTTTCGTGCGATTCAGAACTGAGGAAATTGATAGATAGCTGAGGAGAGTTTTTTGAGTTTTCCTCTTGTTCGTAAAATATAGATTAAAACACGGCTCTTTCCAGAGCCAATTGTTATAATTTAACGGAAATATTTGAAAGCTAAAACAATGCGAGGTTTTGCTATTGTCGGATGTTGGATACATCTGAGAAATTCGAGAGGAAAAAACACTCGCTTTCACTCATTTCCGAAAAATTTCCATATATTCTTAAAATCTGGATTTGCAGATGCAGAGAAAAAAATGTCTTTAATGATGCAAATTTTTGAATTTTCTCTTAGCACTTCAGCGAGAGCGATTATCATCGTGATTAAAAATCTGAATTTCTTGGTTTTCCTACATGTAATAATAATAATAACAGTTCGGAAACCAAAAGCTGTTCCAATATTATTTTTTCCATCTATGAAATATCGAATCAAAAAGTTAATCAATTACAGAGGAACATTCTAAACTAGAGTCGAATTATCTTTTAAAAAGTGTCATGGACTGATTTTTTGTATTGTACGGAAGCGAGATTTATGTTTGTTTTGTCATCTCAAGCAAAATTATTAATTATTCTTAAGTGTTAAGTCTCTTAAAAATCGTCCACTGATTAAACCATAGATTTTTTTAAAGTTCAGTTACTATAGACGATCCTTTCTTGCATAGAGATAATATCAGAAAGATCACGGAATGTTATTATTATTTTTTATTCATTACTCCAAATTTCGATTCTATCGTAATGTGTGACTCTTTAACAATGATTCAACAAAAAATCAGGCTTAGAAAAAGTATTTCTGTTTCTTAAAGAGTTCTGAAACATGATACTTATTCTCTTACGTAACAATGGTACGAAGCGTCGTGCTCCCAATGTGACGTCGTCACCGCATCCGATCTCTTTGAGCCTATTCTTTCTATCCTCAAGTAATCTTGGGTCAACACCTGTAGGGAGTTTAAATTTCTTCCCAGTAGTCCTAATGAACTTATCTTCCAACTAGAAAACCAGTTCTATTGCACTAGCCAATAAAGAATAGAGATGAATTCACGTCTGCGTATTACGAGGAATGGCTCTCATATGAAATTTTGAGTTCTTTACATACGCGATAATGAGTCGTTAACCAGTGCGACTCGCTAGGGCGAAAGAAGTAAAGAAGAAAAAAAGAGTTTGTGGTACCGGAATGGCTTGATACCGAGATTCATTGGCAAGAAAGAAGTTAAAACTAATTCCAACTTGAACATTTTGGATTCGATACGGATGTTTAAGAGGAATTATTTCTTCTATATATGGTTAATTGTGTGTACCAAGAGGAAACAAAAAATTTCTAGAGCTTTTCGTCAAAAGTGAACATATACGTCTTTTTCTGACATGGTTCTTCTCTTCTTTTTCCATAAACAGATCCACTTGCAAAACGTTATGTTCATTTTCGATAAGAAAATGCTCACTTATTGTGATTTCCTTAATTGATTGCTGATTGGCTCACAATTTTTAGAATAAATGCGGGCACAATTTTTGCAATTGGGCTTCCATTGTTCTATTTCAAATCTGTATTAATGGATGAATTCCTATTGCATTCACATGTATTTGTTGTGATACGAAAGCGTTTGTTTCATATGATAAACAGTTCAAACTTTTGGTTTTGGCTGTAAGACACAAAATCGATGCATCGTTCGCCAGGATTAAATATGATTACTTGTTTGTTTAGCTGCTGTCACAATATATTTATATTGACCGTTCGGAAGGCGGGTAAATGTGTTTCAGACTAAAGTTTACCTTTTAAGTATTGGATATTAGGTCTAAATGTTTATGTTCCGAGTGCTCTTTTCTATTATTCTCCTCTATTTTATTTAAATATTAATGAGTTATTCTGCTCTTTTATTTCTCTGCAATGCTATTATTAACAACCTTACCACCAGGCGTTGCTATTTTGGTATGCTAACCGTTTTCCTTTATTATTGTTTTATAATTATTCTATTCTCAACAACCGACTCACCGGGGAGTATTGTAAGGAATATCTCTCACAACTTTGTAATTGGTATCCTGCAACATGTAGGTTCCATTAATTCCACGTATTGACGAGTTGAGGAGGATATGCGTTCCTAGAAATATATGATTATACAGCGATTTAAATTTTGTGTGTAAACTAGATTAGATCTATCTATATTTCAAAAAATGAGTGAAAAGAAGATTAGTTCTTTTTGGAAAGTGGAGCGGGGGTCCCGTATTGAAAGCGTTAGGAGGGATAGGCACAGTAGCCTTAGAAGATTGAATTGACCAATTGTGTCGTTTGCATGGAGCTTCCAGGAATGACCAATCCCAAACGGATGGTATGAAAAATGGAATGGTAGGGTGTCTAAATAAAAGCTTTTTGTTGAAGACGTGCTTTCCTAGGATGTTTGCATTCTTTTTGGTCCTACCAGAGAGTAGGTGAAGTTTTAGCCCTCGAAGTGCACTGAAATGTTTGCGCATATAGTCCTTAAATTTGGAAAAAGATTCAAAAATGTAAACAATTTTAATTTCTTTTTAGAAATTTTATTTGGCTAGGACAGGTTTAATTAGAATATTAACACATATAAGTATTAACCGCATACTTAGTCACTTAGGACTTGAGGAAAAATGCATAAAATGATGAATATTTGCACTAATTGTGGGTTCATGCTTTATAGAAAACCACACAACAGCTGCTGTATGTTCACAATAAAAGCTTGGTTGGGCCTGTTTGAAAAACAATCCTGCAGCCTGGTAAGAAGATTTAGGTCCAAAGAAATGATAACTTTATTCAAAAACTTAACAGTAGTAAATGAGAAAGCAAAACGATTGGTGAAACTAATGGAAGATTTCAGTCAATCGATAACGAAAAATGAAGAATAAATTCAAAATATACTTCGGTCTGTTGAAGAAAGCAGGAAAAAAATCTTCCTTTTTTAAGAAGTCAGTTTTGAATATAATTTTAAGTAGTTAAAGTCATGACACGAGATTACTAGATATTTAATGGAATTTTTTTACAAGTTATTGGATCAATTAATTAGTTTGAAAATTTAGTATTTTTATCTTAATATTATGTGTTAAAGTTATACAAAATTTCTTTTCTTAATATATACTGGAAAAGGGGGACTCCCCGGAAAAGACTCGTGACTGGGAGTTACTACAGTTGAAGTAATTAAAACAGAGTATCTTTAAAAATGATTGAAGTTGGTTAAAGAATTAAATCATTACGAATATGTATCAATTTGTGGAAAAACTCTCACCATTTTGTTTCTTAGAGGGAAGCAGAAATTTTGCTCACGGCAATGCCGATATCTTTCTAAACCTTAATGGTATTAAACAGAAATTTTTATATAAGTTGTTCTTTATATCTGACTTTGAAGTTGTGAAAGTAGAATTACGCTATGTGTTACACCTGTACAGCAAAAATTGTTTACTACAAATACTGATACTTCCTGTATTAATCAAATTGTAATAAAATACTTCTCTAATTTATTGTCAAGTATTTTATAAGTTTCGTATTATTTGATAGAAAACTTTGCATGTTATAAACCAAAACCTGCGAGAAACTTTTGGATTTTGTAAGAAAACCTTTACATTCCCCAGAATATACTTGCTATTTTTACGAAAATGTATATAAGCATTGTTCATATTAATCAAAACTATTAATGAAAGTTTCAAATAATTATCAGTTTTCTTTGGAACAAGGTGAGGTCAAATTTTTTTCCTCACCCTCAATTTCTAGTCGGTCTCCTCAAACCCCTCCTGACCGACTTTTTGCAGTGAAATCTGAAATACAGTCTATTCATTTTCTGCATAGTCGAATTTTAAGGTCAGTTGATCTAGCTTTTTCTGAGAAATTCTAAAAAAGTTTAAATACTGAAAGTGTGCTAATGCTTTTGATAAATAGTGTATGTTGTTAATGTTATTGTTAATTTTGAATGTCATAAAATTTCAGTTGCACATTTTATCTGGTGTATCCTTTTCCTTTAATAAATTCACTTATAGATAACTTTGTGCACTGACAAAGCTGACTTTTATCGTTCTTGGGTTCACGCTGGTACAAGGCTGATTTGAAAGACGGAAACTCAACTTTTACTTTTGCAAGAGAAGGGCAAAATTAAAGCCCGACGTCAAAAAAATAGCAATAGGGTGATACCAAGAATTACCGCACCAGGTGACACCATGCCCAGTGGTACCTCTTCACTAAGTATATGAATGAACAAGGAATTACGAAAAGCAAAAATATGTTATGAAATATTCTTCTATATATATAAAAGAAGGAAGTGTGTTTCCTTATACACGCCCACACCGTTGGACTTACGGGGACACAATTTTGCACCCTGATGGATCAACACAAGAGAGAGCTAACGCTACAAAAATTATTTAAAAATTCAAATTAGATTTTAATTTATTTAAATAACGGAAATGGATCTACTTTTAGAAGTTTTTCACCAATCACTTCTGAAATATTAATTTCAAGAATATTATTTTTCACCACCTTGACGAGCAAAAAATTATCTTTTAATGGTACTAATTTATTTTTTGTTCAATGGTTTTTTCAATTTCTATACCGGGCGGTGGCGGCCTAGTGATAAGATGCGGCCTCGGAGTCGAAGTTTTCCAGGCTTGAAACTTCATTCCACTGAATATCCGTCGTGAACTGGGCCTCCTTCTAGCTACATCATACGTAAGGGGTCAAACGTCCTTCCGCAAGCGTGGTACGGAAATTTGGAGGGGGTTTCGAGCTCAGGGTGTCGTTCTCGTCATCTGACCACGGTTCAAAATTACTAGATCCGTCCTAAAATAGCTCTCGTGTTGCTTTAAAACGGGACGTTAAAATAACTAAAAGAAACCATTTTTAATAAAAATTTCAGAATTTATTTTAAATTCAATTTTAAACAATGTTTTACATTGCTATAAAATCAAATTGAAACCAATTTATTGTTTAATCATATCCTTTACTAACGTGTTTTAATACCGTTAAAAGTTATGATAAGACCGGGGAGTAAGGGAAGTATAGATGCCGTAAATATCAGTTATAGGGGCGCCACGGAGACGAAACTTTACTACATTTATGCTAGTTTTTAAAGCAAAATATATTTAGGTGGCGTAAAGATAATACCAGGCCTCGATGACAATTTGCACTTGCTAAACAAATGACGACAGTGGAAAAAATCAGGTTCTCTGTGCGACGCTTACCGAAGTTGCGCCACTGACCATGGTGATAAAAGGTTAATAGGTTTGTGTCAATTTGTGAAGTAAAATACAATAAGGAGTGGAAAATATCATGTCCAGAGTGTTGTTCATGCAACTTAAACATCTTATGAGGAAATGGGGAGGAGAAAAAATCATAGTACGACCCGAGTGCCACTTACCCTCGGTACGCCACGGTCAGTATGTAAAGTCATTAAAGGTTAACCGACTCCCACTCCTATGGAAGAGAGAAGGCCGGGGGAGAAAAAGAAGGAATCGTTCTTTCGATCAGGCACACAAACACAAAAAGAGAATTGATGGGCCATAAAAAGCATGAGATTAAGTATTTCTCTTTTCTCCATAGCAATATTGGGCTCAGAAAGATGAAATTCCAAGGGTTTTCATACTCGTGTGAAGCGGTTCAAAGCACAGAGAAAAGAAGAAGTTAGTTTAATTGGTGTCAGAGAGTCAGAGACACAGGAGAGCTAAAAAAATCAACGAAAGACGCTACATTGAAAAACTGTTTAATTAAATGTAAAATGTTGTAAGTGCTTAGACTCGAAAATATTTCTACCCCGAAAAGCGCAGGATATATAATCTAGTTATTGATAAACATAGTTACAGATATATGTACATATAATGAAGTTCATATAAGTATATTTAAACTTAAATCTGCTGTTCCTTATTTTAAGATAGTTTCTTAATATATTGTTGATATTCCTTATTCATTAGTCTAACGCATTTCGTAGTCAAATCATTGCTGCTGGTAGATTTTCAAAATTCATTACGGGAAACAATATTTCACACGAATATGTGAACACAAATATCATTGAAAGAGCATTAGCATGTTTCTTCATTGATATAAAATTATTTGGTTGAAAAAACTTCCAAATGAATATATTATTTTTTATAAATTCCACATCAGATTTTTATAATTTAATTTTTTATTACTTTCAATTGTATGTTCTCTCTTTTATGATATAAAAATAAGTTTATAAAAATTAATGCGTGGGTAATTTAACAAGCTTTCGTGGATCAGTGTGTGACCCGCAGTTCACAAGTTTGCCACCACTGTCTTCGAATCCTTTACATCTGTAAGCATTTTCTAAATCAGTATTTAAAAAATTCTACCACTATTTTAATAAAATCATTTACTATATAAATTTTTTAAAATTTGAACAATTAACCCTTATAATGACCTTGGATATTTCTTTCATATAAAGCTCGGAATTTTACATTTGGGCTGGTAAACAAAACTTAGTACTATCATTTGATATGGATAACTTATCGAAACCTATGGCCTTAATCACCATTTAAAGTAAATAAAAATGTTTTCGGACACATTGCAGATACTGTTCAGCAACGGATTCCGAGACTACCTTTTTGGACGATTTTACACCGGAAAGGGGTGTCAGGCAATGAGTCATATCAGCCCATTTCTAGAGATCTTTGTTAGATCACGCTCCGTAAAATGTAAACATCACCCTTCCATTCTGCACTTTTCCCCTATTTTGATGAAAATAACTCCGCTCGGCGCAAAAGCGCGGTGGGTTTCCGAATCCGTTGCTATGCAATATATCATTTAAGTCACCCATATTATATTATTTTCAAAGAGGTGCAGAGGAGTATAATGTTAACTGAGATTGGTCTTACTAAGTATTATTGCTTTCGACTTCAGAATGTTCAATACTATACTCAAACGCTTAGCTGTTCTTCAAGGGATGAAATGTTGAGTGCCCTTCTGCGAAACCAAATTGTTCAGCTAGAATAATCTAATGTATTTTTTAAAAGATTTCACCAATGGAACTAAACAAACTGATAGATCGGAAATTCTGAGGCAGTAACAAGTTCTTCTCTAATGTAGGAAGCTGCCGATGTATTCAGGTAAAGAGTTAGAAGCATCCACATTTTAATTTTTTTGATATATAAGTCATTGACTTAATTGGAAGGTTCATGACTACAACATATGGAATTTTATCTGGGCAGGAGTTGTTAAATTTCCTGACAATTTCAATCCATCGTAGCTTTGTCAAAGGTATTATAAATTTCGAAGCTTTCTTCGCCAATTACATGAAATAAAATGTCAAACGTCTTGGTCTCGGGCTTGCTATTTAGCGATGTTGCTTCCGTATAAAGCCGTAAACGTTGCTGGTATGTCTTCCAGGGATCAAATGTGTTCAAATTTAGACACAGGCTGTGCTAGGCATTCAATGGTGTCGGTC
>BGPR01047627.1:0-11745 GCA_013235015.1 Araneus ventricosus | reverse complement strand
ACTGGCAATACCTTTTGTTTCCATGACTTTTTCAACAGCTTCAATTATAGGACCGAATATGTATACTTTTGTTTTAAGGACTTTAACGATACCATGTTCTGGTAGCTTAAAGGACAAAAAGTCGCACACAAGATTGGATCGCCAAAGTGATAAGTGTATATCAAAGTGTTCCAAAACATGCGTTGTCTTTACAAATGTAATGAGCTCGAAAGCTAGTCTAATCACAAAAAAAGTACAAGCAAGTAACTAGGGATTCGTTCTATGGATATTTAGAATAAAGATTATACAATTGCTAGATTTTAAGAGATGCTGCGTGATACGAAAACCTAGAATCTAGAAGACAAACTTGGTAGTGGATGCTCTATTTATCACAAATTTTTGAACAGGTAAGTGATTAGTCAATCTTCACAGGTTCGAATCTGACAGTTTCATTTTATTAGATTTCAGGAGAATGTTCTAATATGGCTGCTTAATTGTAGATGTGATATAAAAAAGGGTGATGTAGATAATTAAATTCTATTTAGAAGCTATACTAATAAGCCCGGACCAGAATGTTTAATATAGTGTCTTCTATTCTGTTTCCTTTACCATAGAGCATGAGTTGATTGATAAGGGAATATTCCAAAATATAATTTTTACAGTTTTAGGAAGTCCCAGTCGTTTTTTGAATGCAGATTTTGCGAAATAATATTGATGTGATGTAACCTACAGTTCGGTCGGCTAGCTTATTTTCTGCTTAAGTAACACGCCAAGTCAAGCTTTCATATTTCGAATTTAATTATATTTACGACCCGTTTTAAGCAACACGGGGCTATTTTTGAGACGACCTCGTCATTTTGAACCACTTGTCATGACGAGGACAACGCTTCGCTTGTTCTCTCCAAGCTTCCCCACCAGTGGAGGACAGCCGTAATGCATGGTTTGGCTGCACAGGCCCCATACACGGTGGATTCCTCGGTGGAATCTGGA
Organism: Araneus ventricosus; assembly: GCA_013235015.1. Lineage (NCBI taxonomy): Eukaryota > Metazoa > Arthropoda > Arachnida > Araneae > Araneidae > Araneus > Araneus ventricosus. The sequence continues at coordinate 10,776 of BGPR01047627.1, read as the reverse complement.
GCTGGAACCGGAGCCTCCGGTTCAAGGTCGGCACCTTTACCACCAAGCCACCGCAGCCTCCTTCTCTTATATTTTTGAGATACTGAGAGAATCAGTGGTCTTGACAATCACTATAGTACATGTTACCATAATACTTTCCACTGTAATCTAATCTAAGTAAGGGTTCGAATCCATGACTATTTTTTTTTTTTTTTAAGAATCACCTTTCGCTCTTAGGTAATGTTTGAATTTCCCAGACCTCCAAGCCAATTCAAATATTTCAATGAACTTTGCTCTGATCATGTATGGACTAATCTATTGACAAACCTCCAATAATTTGAAAGAAAGAGAAATTTTTTGAACAGAAAAATGTGTTCAATTGAAGAAAAATGTCTAGTGTTTAAAATCGGTTCATATCTTTTTCTGGAAATGAGACAGCGCCCATTACTTCAAGTGTGGGTCAACTAGATCGTCAGCTTTAAATAAACAAATTTAGGTACTATTCTGATAGATTTGACCAGAATCGTCATCAAATTTGAACTTATGGTATTCCAATTAGAGCTAACATTCATCGCTAAAGATCTGCCGATATGATATCGCTGAGATTTGACAAGTTCTTGTCTGTGGTATCATGCCCGCAGTAGTCCAGTCAATGATCGAAAAAAATGGTGTTTTGAAATTATAAGCCAGTTATTAAAGGGTTCTAAACGACATTGTGATGTTTCCCTTCCCACGAGAGAATAGAGGACCACTTTCCACTCATACCGCAAACTGCGCGATAGTGGCTGTTAATGAAAATTACGTTAGCAAAAATAGTACCTCCAAAATTGAGATCACACAGCCGTACAGGATAATTAACTGTCAAAACAGTGCATGCGACCGCTATCAGATTATCTAAAATTTCTCTAAGGAGACACCTGCAGTTTTGTGGTTAGAATATCCAGGAATGGTCGAAATTGGACCATTGGGACATAGGTGATAATGTTACCGGAGGCAAGTTCGGCTGATCTAGTGGAAAGAAAGGGAGGCGAAGTCTCAGGTACGAACAAAAATGGATGTTGAACTGCAAGAGAGACAGCGGTGTCAACGAGGCAAAGCAGAAAAGACAAATATCAGCTCTGATTAAAAGTTCTGTATTTATTCTGACTTGGCAATGCGTTCTGCTGAGAACCAGCACTGCTTTCTCGAAATCTGTTCGTCGAATTTCAGAACTGTCGGCACTCCAGTCCGGTGCCTATTCTATCACCCTGATAGAACTTGTTTGAACCTTGGTTGGACTTGGAAATTTATTTTTTTCGAAGCCGTTCGGAATATGGTGTTCCTGATCTCCATCTCGTAGAACTTGACACTGCTATTGAACTTTGACACCAAATGGAACTTGAAACCAAATGAACGAACTTTGTTATATTTAATTATTCAAGATTTCTTATAAGTAAATTTTATTTAAATCATAGCTGAATAAATTAATTAGGTCAGCCTAAGAATTTCTATTTGTCTGGCACTTGGTCGCTCATAGGCCAAGACACCACAGATAGCCTAAAGTCCCCTGCCGGTAAGTACAGGGGGGGCGTTTTCTAGTTTTCCCAAATATCTCAAATTCATGGGTTCTAGCTGAAAACACTCACTACAAAATTAATTTCTGCCAAAAAAAATACATATTTTTTTGTAGCATCAATAGTTTAGAAGACACAGGGGATTCAAAAGTGAATATTTCTTAAAATCCTTATTGTAATGGTGAAATCACTAAAAGTGTCCAACAACTCGAAAATTTATGCCTATATAATAATTATACAAGTTGATAAGTAATAGGCGTGTAGATGGGGAGTGACAAACATATTTGATGAACAGTCGTGGCCTCTTTCCTCCCCTACATCCGTTCCCCTTCACAAGCCCCTACCGCAGTCCAGCCAACGAATTGTAAATTTGGTGCGATACTTTAAATTTGGCACAGCTATAGAATATTTTCAGAGTGTGGTAGCTGCCAGATGTTGAGTGGATGTGCTAAATTTAGCAACTTTATACACAAAACTTCTCTGGCAGCTACCCTGTATAAAAGTCACCCTCTCACTACCTTGTTTTGGCAATGAGTTTTGACCCATAGACATAATGTTGTAATAACTTAGGGATGGCCACTCACACCTCTCAGGTCGGTTTGGTCGCTCATCCAACTTCAGTGAAGTTATTCATTCCGCCTCTGACCTTGGGCCTTTTATTAAAATAAAAGGAAGGAAAGGGAAGAATAAAAATTCATATAATCATAAACAACACAGGAAATTCCTGACTAGAATTAATCATTCTTTCCGTGAAGAGGAAAGTGAACTTTGACCTCTCAGCCTGAGATGAGTGCATTCAAGAATTATTTGTACCTTTCAGGCGCTGACTGAACTGACAAAGAAGCTGCTGGGATAAGGGGTTGCGACTATCAAAGTAAATTAAACTTCTGAACTCAACAGGACTTTAGGGAAAATAGATGCTATTATTACCACCATCAACAACTACTGACTGAAACGATATTTTTCCAATAAAAAAATTGGAAAAAAATACCTCCGAAAAAAACTGAAAGATCCAAGCAAACACAAATTGTATATTTAAAAAAAAGTTGAAATTTTCGGAACATTTTTCCCCTTTAGAGAGGTTTCCTCTCTAGGCCATGAATCAAAGGTTTTGCAGCAAAGTTGTTGTTGAGGAAAAATTTGGCGTACGTTATAAAAACGGTTAACGGGGAAAAAAGAGGCACATTTGGCGGTTAGTTTGTTAATGCTGAACTAACGAGAAAGAACCCTCAACAACAAAATAACATTTAGATCAAACCAAGCAATCGTATTAGAAATTTTTTTTAATGTCCTGTAATATTTCACCCCATATAAAATAATATCAGAATAATGCCATTGAATAAGGTTTTCAAATAACTGAAGAGGCAGAAAAACGGCACACCTGTCTAATACTTAGGTCAATGAGCATACAGAAGTGATGCAACACGACGTATAAGGTAAATGACTAAGTCTGAAGAGTCCTGGAGGTTTTCACCACCATGAATCCTGCAGAGGGCAGCCTCCGCAACCAGGTGGTGGAGATCTCTTCCTGAAATCAGCACACATCCCAGGTCTCACAATGTTCATGTCTGGGGATTTAGTGACCAATGCAGCGCCCAAAGTCAGAAGAATGCTCTGGGAGCCACTGCAGCGACTCCTGACGTGTGGGGTAAAGCACTGTCCCGCTGGAATTGGTCCAAATCTTCACTGGAATGCACAATACATAAATGGGTGGAAGGATAGATTGTGCTGGCCTACAAACCTGTCCCTGTGAGACGTCTCTAGACGTATCAGAGGTCCCTTATCTATCAAGTTGTAGTGACCCGCCCCTGTTCACCTTGCCAGAGGCGCGATCGATCTTATCACCCTCCATCTGAACCAACGCGTAAGACGAACTCGCCGACGTATTTCCTGTCTGAGAGATAATGGTAGAAAACGAACCAGAGTCCCTTCTCCCAGCGATAAGGCGCGATGTTGATCGTTGAACTATAAAAAAGATATATTTTGATATAATTGAATCGAGTAGTAAAACCTTCTGATGGATTCTTATTAATACACTTATTTATGGATAAGACGACGGACTCTCCACAAAGCCAACTGCAAACGCTCCATACCTTCACCACAGAGGATCTTTCAGATTAAAACAGTTTCGTTGATAGTTTAACTAAGTGGATTTCAAGAGGTTGTCTCCATACCAAAATTGTCCATCCACCTGGGATACAATTGGAAAACAAGACTACTGACCAGCAACCTTGTTTCTGTGGGAACAGCTCATCATATGTTATCGGGCCCAGGCGTGAGGCGTAAAGCTGTGTGCCGTACAGTCAACAACACCCATACGAATGGGAATCGGTTCCGAAAGCCCATTATCAATGATGGTCCGTTCAATAGTTTCGCACGCTGACATTTCTTAATGCCCCAGCATTGAAATCTGCAGTGGCTTGAGGAAGTGTTGCACGGCCAACTGTTTAAGGTTTTCAGCCGTCATCGACGGTCCCATTCTTTCAAGACCTTTTCTGGTCCCGCCGATGTCGTGGAGATTTGATGTTCTACCGTGGACACCTGATATTCCGGTGTCTCCTGAAATGGTTATATGCTATCCAAATTTCACGTTACCTTGGGATGCTGTTCCATCTCTCGTGCGGCGACTATAAGGCCCCGTTCAAAGCATTAAATCTGATAACCTGCCATTGTAGCAGCAGGAACCGATCAACAGCTTTGTCAGATACACCTTACAGAGTAGAGGCGCTGCTGACCGCATCGCGTTAGGCTGATTTTGCTGTATATCTCCGTTCTTTGTATCAAACGCCTGTACCAGTTTTTCTGGTTTCTTTCAGTGTATTAATATTATCGCGCATATCACAATTGCAGAGTAAAAAAATGAAACACATTTTTTTGGCCTTCAAAAACTGTAAATAAACATGAAATCTTTTATATCTATGAGGTACCTAATAAAAGAATTGAGGAAACACGCTACTTTTTTTCCCCAGGTACTTTTTTCATCAAATTTTGCAACCATAGATATGCGCGGTAGAGGCGAGTTAGTTTGAGAAAGTTTATCACCTGAAATATTTGCATATAAAACTCCACAAAATGCTATTTTAAATATTCAAATATTAATATATGTTTTGTATTTGACCCCCCTCCCCCCCCCCCCCCTTGTCAACAAAATAAGCAAAATCGCAAACCCCTCTTATACTACATGTAAGCATACTGCAACCCCCCCTGTTCTATAACAGTAATAATCTAATTTTAAAAAATTTTAGGATTCAGAATTCAAATAAAACTCCTAACTGCGGCTTAAATGGAAAAAATGTTTAATTTACTTACAATTTCAGGTTTGCTTACAAAAATCAAGGTTTATTTTATTTTTTTTACAACTTAACTTTTTTTTCAAATTTAATTTTTTAAATTAATTATTTTGTGCAAGTTACAAGAGATTTTCTTGAAATAAAGTGGATTTTACCGTCTTACGTCACATCACTCATACCCTCCCTTGTCAGTAAAATAAGTACCGTAAACCCTCCCTCCCCTTGGTGCTTTTGGTTACGTTTGAACGGCCGTCTCTTAGAGAGATTAAACGTAATTTATAAAGGCTATTCTTAATTCATATCTTTTTTTACTTTAAAATGTTCGAAAAAGCGTGCAGCAGAAGGACCGGAAGCAAACACTACCGAATTTATGCCATTTTAAAAATATGATGGGAGGCTTAAAAATAATACAATATTCAAAGAAGAACGATCACGATACATTAATTACTATGAACTAATGAGATACAAACTAGGAAATTGCGGTTATCTCTGTTTGAAACTTACTTTTGCAAAATGCTTTGGGTCCATGTCTATTTTTTGTATTTTTAGCTGAATAATGGTTATTTCAATATCGATAATTATTTGGTTTTCGCAGATTTCGAATATTATTTGATAATTTTGACCATTAATTTATTTAAGCTGCATCGTCAATAGGCGTGGGGTACACCCTCCTTATTTCTTCGATGTTGAGCAATACGTAACCGAAATGAGATGCCATGTAACAAAGCTGTACCAGTGTGTGTTCTGTCTTTTTTTTATTAAATAAATTCGTATTTTCCTTTTCTTAATCCTACCATCGGCTTCCTGCTTATATTTAAGCGATTATACTACACTCAAAGATGAGAAAGCAATTACGAGATTTTTAAAAAATACTTTTCTTAATGCTTTTCACTTTCATTTCGTAAAAATAGCGAAATTGGCGAATTGCTGAGAATGTGCCGATGTCGTGTGTAAAAAAAATGGTTGAAATCTAGAATTTGGTACACACTCTTACAATGGCGCCAAATCGCCAAAGCTAATGCAAGTATTACCTGCATGCTCAGAGGATTCTTACTCTGAGCCTGCATGTGGCTTTGGCAACTTGGCGTCAATGAAGTGCAACGGTCAACGTCTTGCTTTGGCGATTTGGCTGCGTTTTAAGAGTGTGTACCAACTTCTAGATTTCAACCAAAAAAATAGTAATGAATACGAAATTGGAATTTTTATACTGTCTTATATCGAATTTACTCATTCTTAATAGGAAAGCATTTCTCAAAGAAGTCCGAAAATAACTACTTACCATTTCGCATCAAGAGATAACAAAAGAATAAGATATATTTCCTGAAAAGACAAAAGTAATCTGAAGTTATTTTAACTAAATATCTTAATTTATAAGAAAATTATTGTGAGAACAGTATACTGTACAGCCGTTTCGCCAAAGCCGATCGCCAAGATATTATACGGTTGTCTATGTAATACCTTTGGCGAAGAGGCTGCACAGATTTCTACATTTCGAGTAAAAGTAGTTTAATTCTTTATCAGGTTTTACGGTATAATGATGAACAAGTGAACAATAATAAATAATGTAATTATAAGAATAATTTGATATTTCTGACTATTTTTCCGCACATATTATTGTTTGCATGCAATTAAAATATGAAAAGTACTATTTTAGCGTTTGTAAAAGTGTGCAAAAACAATTATTACATACCTCTGCATGATCAGTTGATTCCGACACAATGATTTTAAAAAGGATCATTTGCATACAACAAAGAAGATGCGTTGCCAAATTCTGAAACTGAAATTGCATCTAAATTTCAGTATCTAAGTACAAAAATAGTTCGATGTCAATAGTTCATTTTCGATGTCAACGTTTTAAAAGACGAACTGATTAAGAATCTAGCACAGCAAAATGCATTTTGTCGGTCGTCAGTGATATAAATTAAAATTTGTTAACTTTAAAATATAAGAAAATAATAAAGTAGTAAGTTACAAGAGAACATTATAGAATACGAAGTGGTAAAAGTATGGATGTATTCGAGGGAAACAACCATTCGCAAGTTAGGAAATGCAAGTGGTGAGAACAAATATAGCGCCAGCATTTCAGAATATCGGTTATCCCACAGAAAATCAAGTGTATACAGTCGTGGCCCTCGAGAATGAGAAGGCCTGCTGGCTGGTGGAATGAGTCATCCACAGTGGGCGGAAGGTTGCCGATGTTTAACATACCGCTTGCTTGAAAATTTGCGTTGAGTATTTCTCGGTGTTTAACATACCGCTTTCTTGAAAATTTTCGTTGAGTATTTCTCAGAAATATTGAATGGCCATATAACAACATTGATTTGAAAATTATTTATGACTTGTTTATGTATTTCAATTAGTTAAAAATATAATTGGTTTTTTTTTCACTTGCTTCCCATTTCTCTTTTTCCTTTGTAACTTCTACGATACAAGGCTTCACATTTTGCCTTTCCTACATTTTTTTCCTTACAATATTAACCTGACTGATTTTTAAAATTTATCGTCTTTTTTAAATGAAAACTTTACTTCTCAAATGTGTTCTTTTATAAGAAAAGTTAATTTGTAGAATATTATCAAAATGCAAATAGAAAATCAAAACTCATTATAAACAAGGATAAAAACAATATTTGTTAAAAGGATATTAATTCAAACTTTCGACATTATTTGTAGAATATGAGTATCGATGAAATGTTAAATTACTTTTGATGTATTTTTATCAGGATTTTTTTAAAATAGCAAATCTGTGAACTAAAATTGTGTAAAGGACTAACAAATTTAACTTTTAAGTTCATAAATATGAATTAGAAATCAATAAGATACAAATTGAAGTAAAGATTAATACAACAGTTTCCTACAATATTTCCCCAACTGATTTTTAAAATTTATCGTTGTTTTAAATGATAACTTTTACTTCTCAAATGTGTTATTTTTAAGAAAAGTTAATTGGTAGGATATTATCAAAACTCACTATAAACAAAAACAAGTATAAAACCTAAATTTGTAATAAAGATATTAATTCAAACTTTCGACATTATTTGTGCAATATGAGTATCGCTGAAATGTCAAAATACTTTTAATGTTTTTTATCAGAATTTTTTAAAAATAGCAAATCTGTGAACTAAAAATTGTGTAAAGAAATAACAAATTTAACTTTTAAGTTAATACATATGAATGAGTTAGAAATTAATAAAATACAAATTGAAAAAGATACAAAATGTTTTATAAGCAATTTTATTTATTTCTATGAAGTAAATAACAACAGCAAACATAATACAGTTATTCAGAATATATATACACAAAATATAAACCTATCCAAAATACAAATATCATTTCAAATATGTTTTTTCACATTGTAACACCACAAAGACTAGGTCCTGGTATTTTTTAAGCTGCACAGTTAACAATTTCACTAGCCTTTAAGATTTAACATACATTATTTTTTGACAGTGTAATTCAATTAGTTAAAATAAAATTTTGTTTTTCACCAGCTTCCCCTTCATCATTTACAGAATTCTTTTCTGAAACTTCTGCAATCCTAGGCATTGTCCCCTCTTTCAATTTATTAGATTTCTTACTAGATTCCCTTTTGTCAGATAAAGAATTTTTAGAAAATGTTTCTAGCTTTCTTTTATTCTTTGAAACTACAGTTACATTAGGTATTTTTTTCAGTTTATCATTTTTCACCTTACAATAATTATTTAATAAACTATTTGTTGCTGACCTTAGAATTATATTGATTAAATGCAATATATCATGCCCATCCACACAAACATCAAAAGAAAGGAAAATATCTTTTGTTACTAAAATATCTTCTACAAGATTAACAACTAAGGAACGTTGATTCAAAACTTGAATAAATTTATCCTCATACTTTTCACTAATTAGCTTTTGTACTACAATATATGTATGGATAACAGCATTTACTACTATTTTACTTGGATATAATAAGCCTCCCCTATCTTTTACATCTATCAGTTTATAATTATCATGAGAAATAGATTCTTTATCTGTTATCAATTTTTGGCGACAATATGAGCACTTAGTTTTCTTTAAAGCAGCATGAGAACAGTAGCCAGCTAAATATGTTACAATGGGTAAGGTATCGGCTATTTTTTCAATGTCTGATTCCTCAACCATTATATCACAGAAAATTAAATCTATAGGTTGTTTTTCCTCATCATTTTTTTCACTATTATCAAATATATCAACAGTTATAGAACCTTTCTTGTGAGAAGCAAGTTTTAATTCGTGGCATAATCGTAACTTGCTTTCAGTCTCGTATATTTGTCTCACAGAAATGTGATACTGGTCTCCAGCCATGCTTCTATACTGCCCAAATCTAGATTCAAGTTTATCGGTTTGAATTTTACCCAAGAGAATATATTCCTTTTTAAATGACTTAGTACAATGATTAACTATTTCAATAAAAGCTTGTGTAGTGTGGTTTAAAGCAAGAAAGGTCTCTTTGGAAAGTCTTCCATTATTTGAATCCAGATTTTCCCATTTATTTACCCAAGAAACTAGCTGTTTCAAAAACATCAATCCTTTATCAGATGGACTACTTGTTAAGGGTTCACACATAGGATTGCGTTTAAACTTTCCTTTATCAGGTGTCTTAACATTTACAATATCCCACCAGGTGGAAATTATATTTATAAATTTAGCTGTTTGCTCATAGCATTCCAAATTGTATTTTTCTCCAAGCTCATTCAAAGCATGCACAACATCTGTGCTAAAAAGCTTTAATGCTAGCTTCACATTTTGCCTTTCCAAATTGGTTGGCCATAAAGCTTTGCGTGTTAATCCATAGCCAAATTTCAATAAACTTGAGCATTCCAAGTCATAAAGCTTTCTCACAGAGGATAAAGAGGCAGTGGATACATTTAGAGTATCAAAATCAGGATAGTAAAAATAATAGCCATTTTTATGATTATTCAGCCAATTATTTCTTACACATTTCAGAATATGGACCGAGTCTATCACATAAAATAAGGGGCGTGATTTATCTGCTGGGTGGTCATATTTCACTTGTAATTTAGGGGGATTAGCAAAGTTACTTGCTGCTGCACGATTAATAGAATTATTATCTGTTACCATACCCATTACTTTGAAACCTATTTCCTCAAGACCCATTATAACTTTCTTCATTAAATCAAAAAGTTTTGAAGCATCAAATGTATCAATCGGCACAATATGAATGACATCTTTGTAAGGAGAAAAGAGACTTTGCAACATAAACACTTGAACACTAGTTGCTAAGTTAGAACTGTTGTATGCCATTCCAACAATGTTTCCACCTTTGTAATCTAGAAAAGGTTTAATATGTATTTCATCAATCATTAGAAACACTTTAAGATCATCATCTTTTAAGCTATGGAAGGCATGTTTGGCATAAACAAGAAAATTAGTATATTCTTCTGTTTGTGGAGAATTTTTTAAAATAGTACCAATCTTTCGAATGGTACTTGGATCAGGAAGAATCATATAATGGGAGTTTCTGAGGAATTTATAAGCTTGGGGAGACATATAAAACAAAAGAGATGCAAAAACAAGAATATTAGGAGAGTACCTATAGCGCTCAGGTTTACATTTAAGTAGATGCAACTGCTCAAGAAAAAATTCAAAGAAAAACTTATTTTTGTCAGTAAATATATCTTCTGCATTTTTAATAACAGACTCAATAACATGAATTTTGTCATTTAGAGAGCTTTCTGATTCAACAATGGTACCCTTTTCAAAGTACTCAAGAATATCAAATATTTCATTTAAATTATTCACTTTAATTGGTAATATGACCTTCTTGTATTTTGAAATCCTTTCTCCCATAAATGAAGCATTTAACATGAGGTCATTGCTAACACTTACAGCATATTTAATAGAAGGGATATCATCTTTTAAAGAAAGATTAAAAAATAACATATTTTCATTCTTTTCGACAACTGTCCAAAACGAAG
>BGPR01047626.1:0-11745 GCA_013235015.1 Araneus ventricosus | reverse complement strand
CGGTTTCTCGCAAGAATGCGAAAAATTCGCTGCAAGATACATGAGTAAATACGTATTTGCATCTTGCGAGAAAACGACTGAAAAAGTGCTCGATTCAACCATTGAGACTAATTTAGTGAAATCAATTCAGGAAGAAAAGAAGTTAGCAGACGAGAGGAATGATATTGATAAAGATGGCTTTTTCTGTGTGACGGCGGTTGTAGATGGAGGATGGTGCAAAAGAAGCTACGGACATGGATATAATGCGTCATCAGGAGTAGCCTTTATAATTGGATTGGCTACTCAAAAAATTATTTTCATCGACATCCGCAACAAAGTGTGCCTCACATGTCATGCTATCGAAACGGGAAGGATTTCTAGCAAGACGCATGTATGTCATAAAAATTGGGATGCTTCTTCCACAAGTATGGAAAGTAACATAATTGTGGAAGGTATGAAGTATTTGGAAAGCATTCTCACAATATTCGCTGCACACGCGTCGTTGGCGATGGGGATTCGAATATTATCAAACGAATTAAAGACGAAATTGGCTATGGTAACCGTGTCTTGAAAGTTGAGTGTGCAAATCACGCTGTGAGGCGTTACAGCAGGGCACTAGAAAAATTACAACGTGATACACGCAGATTCTCAGGGAAGCCTGGCGTTCGGGTGAGGAACATATTAAAACAAAACACCGGAAAACTTGCTCAGGGGGCCAGAGCACTGATAAAAAAACATGCCATCTTATTTCAAAGTGAACCATCGCAAACCGCCATTCAAGAACTGGTGTCTAATTTCAGAAACTTCCCAAGGCTTGTTTTCCAGCAAAGTAGTAAATCCAATCCCAGAAATGAAATGCCGGAGTAATCATCAGAGCTACTACCTTTAATGGAGTCATCTGGTGTGCTAAGAGCGATAGATGAGGAAATCCATAGGGTATTGGTATCTTGCAGCAATACTTTAATTTACAATGTTACAAACAACCCAGCTGAAAATTACATGAACCACTTTTGCAAAACATCCGGCGGTAAAAGAATAGATTTTGCAAAGGCTGGAAGTATAGGCAGAAGAGCCAAAATTGCAGCTTTGGCATATCAGCAACCTGCCCAGCAATGGCACAAGGAGGTGAATAAATTTGTTACTGGCAGAAGTCCCACAACTCCTCTAAGAAAATTCTTAAGTCGCAGGAACAATGAACATTTAAAAAGAATAAAACGGCGCCAGATCTTCAGTAAAGAAAAAGAAAGGCGTAAACAGAGAAAATATTCTCATGTACCTAAGGGTGGGGACAAAAATTATGGTGATTTTCCAGAAAAGCCAGATATCGCAGAAGAAATGTATCAGATACTTTTGAGTGACCATATGAACAAGTTATTAGTTAACAACAACGACGATCTGGAAATCCCGACTAGAGGACAAGCGAGTTCTGAAAGATGGCGAGAGGAGAAATCATTTCGGCTCTCATCATCTTACTTTAAACAAGTTGCCAACAGAAGATCTTCAACCCTTTTCTCTAATTTTAAATTCCATTTGTTGTTTAGAGGTCAATCTTTCCTGTCCTTCAAATACTCAGGAACAATATCACACAATTTCAAATGGCTTGTGCACAAGATATAAGAGAACATTAATAAACAATATCACACAATTTCAAATGGCTTGTGCACAAGATATAAGAGAACACAAAGGGACAAGTGTACCCTGCGTGCCTAACCATGTAACAGTAATTGACAGTTGATCATTCTTCTGTTCCTGGTTCAGTGATAATGCTTACTTTCTTAACGACTTATTATGGCACTCGGCTTCATTTAATTTTTTTTTATATATTTTAAATAATTTTGGTGAATTTCAATCTAAAAAATAATTTAACTAGTTCATCAGCGAATAACTGGTTTCTAATTTCCCCAAAAAGCTTTTAACAGAGATCAAAACTAATTTATGTTGAAGTAGTTAATTTATATAAATGGGAATTATTCAAAGAATTTTTACCATATAAGAAGAGAGAAGTAAAGTCTTGAATATTTGACTGTGCCAATAATGTGTCATTATTGTTTACATTGCACCTTTCAAAACAAAATTCATTTTCAACATGTAACAATGCTTTTTATTGTTGAAATTAAATTCAAATGAATTTTATTGTCTCATCAAATCCTTCATTCACAAGTTTGTGCCACTATTGAAGTTACTATAGAATTTTTCCTTTCTTTGGCCATTAACAGCAAGACAACATTTTTAAAAGTCTGCATTCAAGAATAGAAGTATGTCAACAGAATAAAAATGGTTCCTAAAAGTTGATTTTCATTTCAATCGTTGCATCAAAACAAAATTCTATAGAATTTTCTCTTCAAAGAATGTACTAGCTTCTCAGAAAGCAATAAAATACATAGGGTAGTAAATTGAATATGTTGTACAAGATAAAACAATCATAACAAGAGAATACTTCTAATTTATTTATTAGTTAAAAGTTATATACAGAAAAAGATAACTTATATCTCAAATATAAATCACAATATCTATAAGAAAAACTGCTTTAAGTAACATTTTAATTCAAAATCAATATCACATGTACAATTAATATTTTCCAGCATCATACCTTCCTTAAAAATAATATCACAACTTTCACACGGAATCGCATTAAAATCTGACGGTACGTTCAGTTTAATAACACGTTTTTAAAATCAGACAACCACATTTTTAATCCCAAATATCGATTAATAAATCTGTGATATGAGACTTTTAGCAGCAAAGGAACAAAAATAAGTTAAACGTGCAATTTTTAACTACACAGCGCGTGCATGAATCTTGTTGTTGATATATCAAGTGGGCTGAAAAATCTCAGTTTTTCCCCAGACGCTAGAAAATCCAATATTTTATTCCCTATCTGCAAAATTTTCTTCCCACTCCAATGAAATACGAGTGTGAGTGGCGTGCCTTTATTTTTCGATTAAAATGGGAGGAAAAAAGACCAGTCTTGGGCCAAATGGAATGGAATGGACGTCAGATGAATTGCCGCCTTTAGACTTTGAACTAATGTACTTTTATTTCTGAAAATTTTGCTTATGTTTATAAATATCTATAAAATAAGGCGAAATCACGATAAATTAACTATTTTTGACTACAGACAACAATTAAATAATTAACAAAGCCCATTGACTCAGCGATTCTCGATGAAGATTATTTTATTTTTCAATCAACTGTCACGTGATCGTTAAGGAGTGCGTAAACAAAATGAAATGTTACGTGATCCTTCAGCGCAAGCATCACGTGATCTTGCTGAGAAAAGAAATAAATAATCACGCAGATGATTTTGAAATAAAGCAAATTTAATGACACTCAGTTGACTTTACCATTCTTTTTCCTGTTTATTTTTTTTTCAAATATCGTTTGGCAATGTTTTCATTGGTTCTTAGATTAAAAATCACCTGCCATCCTCACAGGGAATTACTTTATTCTAACGCTTCTGACTTCGCAGTGAGTAACTTTATTCTACTAATTTATATTTGCATCTTTCCGAATCAGATTATAATTCGAAGTCGAACGCTTGATATTTATTTTCCGTGTTCGCAGTTAATTACTTTATTCTACTAATTTACATTTGTATCTTTCCGCATTAGATTTTATTCTAAAATGCCTCTCAAGCGTAAGTCAAATCTAGCGCTTAGTTCTTGCGTAACTCGAGCAATGAAAGTTACCAGAACGATGGAGTCTGATGTTCAGATTGAGGCAAGAAAGCGTGATCAAGCTGAAAGGCAAGCTGCCTTTAGAGCTGCAGAGAAACCGGAACATTCTCAAGCCCGTCGAAGAAAAGATACTGAGCGTCACGCTTCTGTTCGAGACTGAGCGTCACGCTTCCAAAGAGCTGCAGAGATACCGGAACATTCCCTTGAACCCCGTCGAAGAAAAGATATTGAGCGTCACGCTTCTGTTCGAGCGCAGAGACACCAGACCATTCGGCCCGCCGACCAAAGATACTGAGCGTCACGCCTGTTCGAGCTGCAGACACCTGAACATTTCGGCCTGCCGACCAAAGATACCGAGCGTCACGCTTCTGTTCGAGCCGCAGAGACACCGAACATTCAAGCCCGTCGACCAAGATACTGAGCGTCACGCTTCTGCCCGTGAGACCGAACATTTCAAGCCTGTCGACCAAAGATACGAGCGTCACGATTCTGTCTGAGCCGTATATTGTTCCAAACATTCTCGCTCCTCCGTCGAAGAAAAGATACTGAGCGTCACGCTTCTGTTCGAGCTGCAGAGACACCGGAACATTCTCAAGCCCGTCGGACCAAAGATACTGAGCGTCACGATTCTGTCTGAGCCGTAGACACCGAACATTCTCAAGCTCAATGGAAGAAAAGATACTGAGCGTCACGCTTCTGTTCGAGCTGCAGAGACACCGGAACATTCTCAAGCCCGGCCAGAAGAAAAAGATACTGAGCGACACGCTTCTGTCTGGAGCCAGAGACACCGGAACATTCTCAAGCCCATCGACCAAAGATACTGATGCCACCTCTTCTGCTCTGAGCCGCAGAGACACCGAACATTCTCAAGCCTGTCGACTAGAGTACGAGCGCCGCGCTTCTGTTCGAGCAACAGAGACACCGGAACATTCTCAAAGCCTTGAAGAAAAGATGATATTGAGCGTCACGCTTCTGTTCGAGCCGTAGAGACACTGGGGACCATTCCCCTCGCCCGGTTTGACCAGATACTGGAGCGTCACGCTTCTGTCTGAGCTGCAGAGATACTCAGACTGCTTCCTCAAGCCTGCCGGGACCAAAAAAAAAAGTATACTGAGCGTCACGTTTGTTCGAGCGTGAGACACCAGATCACTAAAGCCCTTCAGCGTGATACTGAGCGTCACGCTTCTGTACGAGCTGCAGAGACACTGAACATTTCTCAAGCCCGTTTGACCAAAGATACTGGAGCGGCACGCTTCAGTTAGAACTGCAGAGACACCGGAACATTCTCAAGCTCCACGAAGAAAGGAGAATTGAGCGTCACGCGCTTCTGTCTGAGCTTTGGTAGAGTACCAGACCATTCTCAAGTCTTGTCGGACTAAAGATACTCGAGCGTCACGCTTCTGCTTGAGCTGCAGAGACACCCTAGACATTTCAAGCCCGTCGGACTAAAGAGGCTGAGCAATGCTTCTGTTCGAGCCAGCAGAGACACCAGACCATTCTTTCGCCTGTCGGACCAAAGATACTGAGCGTAATGCTTCTGCCCGAGCTGCAGAGACACCAGACCATTCTCAAGCCCGTCGGACCAAAGATACTGAGCGTCATGCTTCAGCGAGCCAGACACCGGAACATTCTCTCGCCCGTCGGACCAAAGATGATACTGAAGCGTCATGCTTCAGTTAGAGCTGCAGAGACACCGGAACATCTCCCGGCCTGGCAGATACTGAGCGTCAGCTTCTCTGTCTGAGCAGAGACATTCGGAACATTCTCAAGCCCGTCGGACCAGTGATACTGAGCGTCGCCGCTTCTGTTCGAGCTGCAGAGACACCAGACCATTTCAAGCCTGCCGGACCAAAGGATACTGAGCGTCACAGTTTGTTCGAGCTGCAGTGAGACACTGACCGGTTTTGCCGGACCAAAGATACTGGAAGTCACGCTTGTCTTTGAGCGTTGAGCATACCGGAACATTCTCGCCCGTCGGACCAGATACTGGCGTACGCCGCCTGAGCTGCAGAGACACCAGACCATTCTCAAGCCCGTCAACCAAAGATACGAGCGCGATTCTGCCTCGTTGCAGAGACACTGAACATTCTCAAGCCCGTCGGACCAAAGATACTTGAAGCGTCACGCCTGTCTGAGCCGCAGAGACACACTTCGGAACATTTCAAGCCCGCCGGACCAAAGATACTTAGCGTCACGCTTCAGCGGAGCTTTCGCAGAGACACTGGAACATTCTTCGCCTGTCGAATATGTAAAATATATACTGAGCGACGCTTCTGTCTGAGCTGCAGAGACACCGGAACATTTCTCAAGCCTACTGATCAGCATACTGAGCTACGCTTCTGTCGAGCAACAGAGACACCGGAACAGCTCTCAAGCCCTTCGAAGAAAAGATACTGAGCGTCAGCTTTTCGCTTCTTGCGGCCGAGCTGCAGAGACACTGAACATTTCAAGTTCTTCGACCAAAGATACTGAGCGGCACGCTCTGAAGTTAGAAACTGCAAGAGACACCGAACATTCTCAAGCCCGTCGAAGAAAGATACTTTGAGCGTCACGCTTCTGTTCGAGCTGCAGAGACACCAGACCATTCTGCCTGTCGGACTAAAGATACTGGAGCGTCACGCTTGTCTGAGCCAGCAGAGACACCACCATTCTCAAGCCCGTCGGACCAAAGATACTGAGCGTCACGCTTCTGTTCGAGCTGCAGAGACACCTGCAGACCATCTCTCAAGCCCGTCGGACCAAAAGATAATGAGCGTAATGCGCTCGTTCGAGCTGCAGACAATTCACCATCTCTCAAGCCCGTCGGACCAAAGATGCTGGCGTACGCTTCAGTTAGAGCTGCAGGACACCGGAACATTCTCGCTCCTGCCGGACCAAAGATACTGAGTGCAATGCTTGCCCGAGCGTAGAGACACCAGACCATTCAAGCCCGTCGGACAGATACTGAGCGTACGTTTGTGTTAGAGCTGTAGACACCGAACATTCTCAAGCCCACGACCAAAGATGCTGAGCGTCATGCTTCAGTTAGAGCTGCAGAGACGTCACGAGTCAAAGCAAAGGCGGCGTGGATGTGTGAATAATAAACGACACCGAATTAAAGATGTGCATTTACATAACATATGGAACAGTCTTTAATGACGCTGCATTAATTTGCGACCATTGATTGACGGTGCGAACAAAATGATTATACAGGGGAAAAATGATAAAAAATGCACAAAGCTCAAGGGAAGAGATGAAACGCCGTGTGCTGTTCGCAGGAAAAGTGTCGCTTCCTTTACTAAGTAGCAAACGCTGAAAGTCTACTAAAATATTCAAAGAATTTAATGGCTATTTTTTGTAATAGATTCGGAATATTCGAAGTGCTTCCAAATGACGTCATTTGCGCTGGCAGAGAAGTCGTACGCCCGGATTTTCCACGTTCACTATCCAAGGACAAGTTACAAATTTGGTTTCTTTTGCTTCCGGTAGTTAATCACATAAGTTTCCAGACGATTTCATGGCATGGAAAATACCTGAATTAAACCAACTGGTGCCAAAATATACAAGGAGTCGAAAGAGATACTGTTCCTAAACTTCAACGCATCGTTGCATGAATTATTAACCATCTTATCAACACATTTAAAACTGTAAGTGAGAGAATGCCCGAGAAATTATAAGCTAGCGATTCACCCAGACCGCACGCCAAGTGGAGAAGATGAAAGGCGATATAACGCACCACTGATAAATGGAAGGAAGCTATCACAAATGAGAGTTTCAAACCTGCATACATCGTAATAGAAACGCGTAATGATGCAAATTGAATTAAAGTGGCTGCCGAAACATAAATTCTGCGACGCATTGCAGTATCCGCGAATTTTATAAAAGCCAGGAAGGGTATCATTTAAAAATACCTTTTAATCAATCCCGAAACAGGCCTGTCCTTGTTGAACAAAAAAGTTCATGGCGTGACCTTATGCCTTCTACATGATGTCACGAGAAACGATTTAACATGTTACTACGGTGTAGACAATTATTCCACTTGGTATCTGGTCGATGCGGCTAAGGAAAGTGAGCTACTGCGATATATATCATTAAATCAGAGAGGTTAAGAAAAATTATATCCACCTTCAAGCTGCTATTGCAAATGATGCAAGAGTGAATCCAATGGATTTAGGCAGAATGGTATTTCTCCCATCTTCATTTAAAGAACAAAGGTCCACGATACCTTCACGAGTATGCCTAGAACAAAAGTTTACTTACGTGCGCACACATGGTCGTCCTGATTTATTTATTACCTTCACGAGTATCCTGCCCAGTAAAGAAATTGTCGATGAATTGATGCTGACAGAAATCGACAAGTTAGACATGATATAGTTGCAAGAGTTTTCAGATTAAAAGTTAAAACTGATGCCATCAGACCCGGCAAGGAAAATATAATAGAGGTATTGTGTTTATGTATTCTGTTGAGGGTGAAGCGGGCCGGCTACACATCCATATTTTACTTTGGCTAAAAGACAAGAAACCCAATCTGATTTTGGATAATACACGCGCCAAATACTTGACCAAGCAGTGATAAAGAATTAATGATATTATTGTTAAAAAGATGATGCACGCATCCTTGTGTCCTTGGTAATGCCTATGCCCTCATGCATGAAAGATTGAAAATGTTCAAAAAAATTTCCACGAAAAAATCCGCAAAAAAGAAACTATTCACATGAAAACGGTTATCCTCAAATACCGACGTAAATCCCCTGCGGACGGAGGTCAACGGATTATCAAACTTTAAAATAAGGATTACTCTACTGTTGATAATAGTTGGTATCCCTTATTCTTTCCATTTTGACAAAAATGTTAATGCCCATATAAAATGGTAGCTTGTGTTCAGTACGCGATAAAAAATACATCTATAAATACATCAACAAAGTGAGATGATCGTTTATTTTAATTCTCTCAAGAAATGCAGAGCCCGAAATACTCATCGATGAAGCTTCAAGATTTATCAGTCCGTCGTTACGTTACAGTAACGAATCGGTATGGCGGTTATTAGTTTTCCGTTGCACGAAAGGCACCCACCGTAACACATCTAGCGGCTACTAGAGAATGGTGAAAGAGCCTATTTGGCCGAAAGTAATGGACATATATCGACCCTACCAAAAACTACTTGACCGCATTTCTTGGAACAGAAAAGATGATTTCGCGAGAAGTCTGCATTGCAATGTCGAGGTGCCAAGACATTACACCCGGAATATCAAGGAAGGGAAATGGAAGCAGAACTACAAAATTCTGTACAGAATTACCAAGTAAAACTGAGATGCCTTAGAATTATACAGTGCATAAGCAATATGGAATGCTTTTGTTTAAGAATGCTGTTACACTATGTGTCTGAGGACCAACTTCTTTCGGCGAATCTAAAAAGGCATAACTACCAAGAATTATCTACATTTAGAGAGGCATGTGAGAAAAAAAAAAGGACTCATAGAGAATGATAATTCAATAGGTTTTAAGTTTAAAGGTAAGAGAGAGCTATGATATTAATATCAATCTCAGGACTTTCAAATCTCAGCAAAATGTGGGAAAAGTTCAAAATGATATGGCGGACATATTTCACAGATTACAAAACGTGATAAAAAACATTGAGTACAATGATGTAATTAGCATTATCTGTTGTAGAAGAATCAAGTGATCACGATAACCGGAAAATATCGAGCTTGGACTGAATAGATTGAGTAGACAGATGAAGTAATAACCTTACAAGAAATGGACTACAGTCACTGAATTATTGGGTAACAGCGACTCAAATGAGTTAGTTTCACTTGCTGACTGAACTTAAAAGCAAAAAAAAACAATTTTGATAATGTTCTAAAACAAGTTGAAAGTGGTGAGGTGGTTTATTCTTTTCTGATGTCTTTATACTGGGAGACTTTTCTTCTTTAATCTTCTTAGCTCACCCTGAAGAGGTGTTGCTACTGCAGGCTTCCCAGAAGACAGCTACCACTTGATGGTACGAACGCGCATTCTGGCACTATTACCACTGAACCTTGCCCGCGAAGGAAACCACCAATTTGCAACGCTCAAAAATATGAGCGCTGTAGAACGTTACAGCATTGTGTTGTTGGTTTGGGAGATGAATGCGCGAAATGTCGCACAAAAGTAGTGCCAGCTTTAAATCGAACTATGCAAATATATCAATAACAACTAAAGCATGGGAGATGGTGGTATTGATGGCGGCGATTTTAGACAGATCTCTACCTGCAATAACACCGCAGATGCAAATAAATGCATGTTTAAAAGCGTCCGTTATGGGAGCATGTAAAGAAATTTAATCTCACTACGAATATGAGAGTCTAACTGTTCAACGACACTGAATCAGACAGTATGCGGCCAGCTCTTTTGAAAATTGGCGAAGGTCGGTTTAAATTAATCAAACCTAAAGGATTACATCGAATCTGATAAGAGATTTGCAAAATTGCTCATAGCACAGAGGAACTGATAAAACAAAGGGGTTTATTCCTGAAGTGCAAGCAATATGTAATATGAATGGCTGTGTGAAAGGGCAATTTGGCACCGACTAACGAAATTGTAGCACAGATAAATGAAAAAATGGTGTCGCAAAATGAAGTTAAAGACATAGAATATTACCTATCGGTAGATGATAATGACAATGAACATCATATCCTTGGGAATTCTTTAATCCCTTTAGGAATTGTTAGGGTACTTCTCACAAGCTGAGGTTGAAAATTGGTGTGCTAGTATTTTGTTGGATGTGTAACCTCGATGTACTGAGATTGTGCAAAATGGTACACGATTACAAATTATGCACCTAGGTTCCAAATATCACCTGAGTTAATATGGTGACTGGCATAGCGATAGGGAGTGCTCTACCCATGACTGAGCATACCAATTGATTTTACCATATTCCAATTCAAAAGGTTACCTCTTTAAAATTAGCATTTGGGATGGCCAATTAACAAAGCTCAAGGCCAGACACTCAAAGTGGCAGGAGAAGATGGAAAACCATGTTTTGATATACAACCATATGTAGCGGGTTCACGTGTATCCAGTCCACAAAACCTCACATCCTAGCAAAAAAAAATAAAACAAAAAAATGTAGTGTATAAAAGTGTAAGTAATATAGATAAACAAATGCTTAATAATATAATAAATGTGAAAGTGTGTTTGTCTTTTCGTCTTGTCTGTTTGCTGCGCTAATGCAAACTACCACACCGATTTGGATGAAAAATTGAAGAGCGTTGTTTGAAACCAGGAACTATAGGGTAAGTGTATCACGTTAAATTTAATACCTTTGACTACAGACAACAATTAAATAATTAACAAAATCGACAGCGATTCTCTCATTAAAGATTATTTTATTTCTCAAATCAACGCCGTGATCCTTCGCATGTGAAACATGTGGAATAAATTATACGAAAATCCAACTATCACGTGATCCCTTTTTCCACTGTAACTTCGGAAAAAAAATTGTTCGGTAAAATGATTTTATACCATCTTAAAGTTCAAAAATCTACCTTTCACGATATTAATTTGATTTCTGTGACATTTTTCATCTAATTGTTATTCATTTTTTTAAAGTTTAATAATTTTTTACGTGTAGACGATTTTGAAATAACGCAAATTTCTATAATTTACTTCGCTGCTAGGGAAACAGTTAGTTTTTTGAACCGAATGTTTTTTATTTCTGAAAATTTTATTATGTTTATAAATATCTATAAAATAAGGTGAAAATTACATATATCTGTCTGTCTGTCGGTCACAAGAAGAACTCCTCCTAAACAGAACGGTGGTTGCCATTGATGAAATTTTATGCTGAGATTCTAGAGCATATTTCTAGGTGGTCAAAGGTGCTATTTTTAACTTCTCAGAGTTAATTAGCTCTCTAAAGAGATATTACAAATAACGAGAAATTAGTACGCTTTAAGCCTAATGCTTAGAAGTTTTTTTGTTGCACCTATGAAATATTTATGATGATAATATTTTATGTGCCATTTTAAAAGACCAGAAAATGATCTTTTTAATGCTATTAATTGTATTGCAGATAAAATGTTTTCTGATTGTTATTATGAGCAAATATGCAACTGGAACGGAAGCATCA
>BGPR01047625.1:0-11745 GCA_013235015.1 Araneus ventricosus | reverse complement strand
GACAGATAGTCAACCCTTTGAAAGGATTTGGTCCAAAATTTGATGCGGACCTACATTCCTGACGATAAAACTGTGTACCAAATTTTATCCATCTAGCTATTTAAGTTTCTGAGTTATTTTCACATATACACGGACAGACAGAGAGTCAGACTTCCCGTGGACGGAATTTGTACAAAATTTGATAGAAACCACAAATTATGTGTAAAGATCATATACCAAATTTCATCCCTCTAGCTCTAAGAGTTTTTGAGTTATCGTGTTCACAAACAGACAGACAGACGTAATTCCAAAATTGTGTTTTTCGGACTCAGGGAGGTCTAAAACGTATAGATTCGTCAAAATATCGAGTTTGAATTTTTTGACGATTACAATGCTTTCTCTTTGTATACCTCGTATACGAGAATGTAAAAATTACACAGTCAGAGAGTGTAGTCATAGTAGATTGAGTTAATATCTAAATCATTTTTTGGCGGGGGGATTATTAAAACGTCTTATTGCTATAATTTATCTTTGCATATTTTACTGTCCACTGTTTAATTGAAAATTGTAGAGGGACGAGACTCATGTTTATATGGAATGCCCCTGTTGAAGAATCAATTCAATTTCAGGAACCATTTTTATTAGATGTCTAAGTTCCACGACACAGTACATTAAAAGGTACAAGACGCAAGGCAGAGAACAACAACACAAGACAAGTACACAGAAGAAGAGAGAGAGGCATCATGGAAAAAAACCCGGCTGGCTCTAGTAGCGCCACCTACCATGAAAAGGAGAAGGCAGTGAATTGTAACCGCTACAAAATACAGAAATGCAGTGGGAAGAGCTAAAAAAAAATATATCTTATCCTTAATATTTTTATATCAGTAATCTTCAGTTATATATCAGACAAATTACTAAGATTGTTTATCGCCACAATAAAAAATATACCTGCATTTTCGGCTGTCTACTACTAAATTAAAAATGTAGAGACGTGGCGGGAAGAGCAAAAAAAAAAAATTTCAGCCTCATTACTTTAACGCTTGTTTGAAGAACATGATATCATGAACACTTTAAGCGCTTGACCATTAATTACCACTTCCGTTGTCATCATATCTGATTCACGGTTGATGTCATATTTTAGTAACTGCGTATACAATTGCGGCTTTTTCTAATGCAAAAAAAGAGAAAAGACGCGACGTTGTGGAATGAATTTACTCCCTTTGAACTTTCAAAATAATTGAGATTCCGGGTTTTCCTGGTAAAGCTGATAATGATTACCCAAAATTATGCAATATAAAATTTTTAAGAGTGTTTTCAAATTAATTTCACAAGTAATATGAAATATATTCTATGCTTATAAATGGCCATTCTTATAAATAATTTTATAGTTTTCACGATGAATACAAAATATTTTAGAAATAGCATATATCAGCTTAACACCTTAACAGTTTCATTTTCTGTGCTATCTAATAATATGATCCCTTCTGCTTTGGAAAGACGCTGTCGTTTTCATTAATCTCAGACGGCATATAATACTTGGGATGTTTATAGTTCTACGTAATTGTTGTGTAAAATTATATAACTAATTAAAGATTAAATTTTAGTTTTAAGATTGAAAATGCGGTCATTCAATGTTAGAGTATTCTCAGGCTTTTAAGTAAGCGGTTAAAAATGTCGTAAATTGACAAAAAAAGAATCCAGAGTAATCTGTCAGTATTTTATGTTTTATGTACCATTCAGTTGCTTTTATTGGTCGATTTAAACAATGAGTATTTTTTTCGGATATGCCTTTAATTTTTTTTATCCCTATAATCTGGCTGTCTTCAGACTTTTATTGCAACGTTTATGCGAAATATAGAAAGAGGAAGCATTTTAAATCTCTAAACATTCTACCTCCAGATTTCAATGAATCTCCACGTTTTATATGTTTTTCAGTTCGGAAAAGTATGTTTTCCAATTGTGCGTGTCTGTGAACAATATAACCAGAGGCGGCGCCAGAAATTTTCTGACGGGGGGGGGGCAAACAAAGTTTTTCTAATTTAGGTAACTTCAAAATAACAGATGCTAATTAATTTTATATTTAATTAAAGGTAATTAAGTATTAATTAGCGAATTTGATTATAATAATGAATTATTTAGAACAATTAGCTATTTGTATAATGTCGGTGCAGTAAGAATTGTCTGACTGAACGACAAGCAATAATAGAAAATGAAGAATTATGAACATGAATCTCTTAGGAAGTGAAATGTACCGCACTGATACTGGAAAAAATTTGCAGATTATTATCTAAATCTCATACCAAAATAAAGTAATAACCGAAGCAAGTGAAAAAAATTATTAAGAAATTTTAAACCTATAAATGCATATCTTCTTGTCTCTAATAATAATAATAAAGGAGAATGTGTGTGTTTGTCTGTCTGAGCGTGTATTGGTTTTCTACAGAGCAGACAGCTGGACTTAAAAATGCGAAATTTGGCACAAACATAGTTTGTAGGATGGGAATGTGTATCTCGGAGCCCTTTTTGAAATTTTATTTAGAATTTTAATTAATTAAAAATTAAGCGAAATTTTTGCGTTTTCCATTAATAACTTCCGAAATTATTACAGCACGAAAATCATTTTTACGCCACCTGAAAGTTCAAAAAGTAACCTTTTCCATGATATCAATTTAGTTGCCGTACAAGTTTTCCTCTAATTTTAATAAATTTTTACAATTTGATTAAAGGCTCTTAAGTGCACGAGAAAATGTTTAATCTATTATATTGATGGTTCATTGATTTCCATTTCTCTCTCTTGCATTACTGTCACTTTATTCTTCCAACAAATTTTTTTTTTTATGAAATATCAGAAAATGAAATATTTGAAATTCTAAAAGAGAACGTTACTTCCTTGTCTTTAAAAACAAAAAGCGTAGAAAATATATTTATTAGAATGTTCTTAAGAATTTTGAAATCGAACGGAAATCCTTAATTTGGCTGTGTTTCGGAGCACATCTTAATGATTTTTTTAAGGTGAGTAAAAATGAAAGCATAAATTTTGAGAAAAGATATCTTTGATTCTCTCTTCATTTGTGTGTATGCACTAGATATATAGAGAGAAATTTATATATTTTTCTTTTATTTGGGACATGCTTCGATTTTTTGGTTCAATTTTTGCAACAATAATATAACTTCAGAAATACTCCCTCATATTAAAATTCTTTCTCAAATTTTATAGCGCATAAAAGTTCCCTTTAGTGTTTCCTTGTAAATGTAATTGACCGAGTTTTGCCAAGACCATCAGAAATTCAGAAGAATCTGTAGTAATTAGCCGACTGGACGTTCTACAGTTATGTTCTAAAATAGACTCCTACATGCGAAATTATTAATACACTCGTACAGTGTTTTAACTATTTGAATTCGGTCGGTAAAAATATACATAAATCTACTAAAAGGCTAAGAGTAAGAACATGTCAACGTGTTTTCGTCCAAGTTCAGATGGTTAAAACGTTAGATCATTCTTGATAAAAATATTTTCTTATTGCTTCTTTGGAATCTGAGATTAAAGGATTTCCCAACGTGTACATTTTCATGAAAGTAAAAAATATAAAAAAAAGGATTTAATAAATAATTTAAGTAAAACTAATTGAATTTATTATATATTCGCGTTATATATTATTACGTTATATATATTATTCAATTTATTATATAATACGTCAATACTTTCTTTAATAATGCTAGCAAAGACGAATGATTCCAATGTAAACAGAAAATGATAGCAAATCAATGTAACAAAATTTAAAAACTTGTTTGAAAAGCTAACCCAGATGTCAAAGAAGGTTGCGGAAAGGCTGCCATTTCACTTTCCATAGGCTGTCCGCGAAAGCATTTCCGCGCAAACCGTTTCGGGAACCAATTCCCGCCAAAATGAGGTAGATAAGCTTTTTATGAACCACCTGTCCCGTCGTGTATATCTTCGTCCGGAATAGTGGTTATTGCGTTTGCCTTCCAACTCTAGGAACGAGGGTTCGATCCCCGTCTCGGGGAATTTGAAGTTTGTAGGAATACGGCTTTGAAAAGGGGGGTCCTCTGTAGGAATACGGCTTCGGAAGGGGGAAGGGGGTCCTATTTTGTCAGCCGAAGGAGGGCTCTTAACAACCTTTTGAAAAGGCATGAAACAAGCTTGAGGAGAGCCTGAAAGAAGCTTGTAATAAAAGCTTGGGGAAATCTTACTAAAACCCTTACAGAAAACCCTTTCTGCTACCTTGCCGAAAGGTTCAACCCTTTACCCTTGCTGACGACAAGGTTTACAAAACCTTTTGGACAAGCTTTCTTTGCTATCTGGGAATGAGAACATTAAGAATCGCAAAATAAAACAAAAACACTACGTCTTTTACTAAAGAAAATAGTGGTGATAAATTTATTTTAAGTTTATCCTAATCCATTACAAACATGAACTATGGACAAGTTTTCTGGTTTGTTTACTTACATTAAAACCTTAACTTTATCTGCTTGTATGTTGGACTTCCGCTTTGAAGATTCCATTGACTTGGCATTACACGGGAATTAAGGAGTACAGGCACTTAAGTAAACAAACAAAGCAGAAAACTCGTCCATTTACAGAACAAAATATTTACATATAATTCCATCTCGTGTTATCTTGCTTTCACCACATGTTAAAATTCTAACAGCAACTCCGAAAGCTTTTGGTGTTCATTTTAAGGGCCACATTTACGTAAATTAAAGAAATCAAATCTGCTACAGAAGTAATTGAAAGTAAAAACCAAAAACTGAACTAAGGTTCTAGTGTAAGAAATTAAGTTATATTACCAAACAAATTACAAATAAAAAAAACATTAAATAAACAAACGGAAAATAATTGTTCTTAACGTTACTAGCAACAATTTCCGGATAAATAATAATACAGTGAATTCAAATTTTGAAACTACGCAGGTAATATTACATTTATCACGCGAGCATGACTCGACAGTATGCTCTATTCCTCCGAAGATTTTTTTTTTATTGAAATGTTACATTTTTCGTTGTCCCAGGTGTTCACTGTACTTTTTCATCAAATGACTTATTCATGAATATGATAATTAAAAGATGTGTATCCGCCTATGTTGGAAGCCTAGTTGGAATTCACAAACTTTTTTATTGTTTCATATAAAAGTTTATACTTTGTGGTTTTCAAAACTGTTTTTATTTTATTTCTACGACACCCACAAAGAAAACTAGATCCTTTTTTGGAAGCCTCGAGAGCTGAATACTAAAAAGGAAATAGAACGACTAGGAAACAATTTTTAGTATTTTTAATCATATAATAAATATTCTCTTTAATTTATTGTTTATTACAATTATGTATGCATTTTTAATTATTTTTTGATGTTTCCAGAAGGGAGTTAGTTCTAGATTCAGAAAATTAAAAAATATGCACAAAGGTCTGGGAGGGAAGAGAAAGCCGAGAGACAATTTTATTGATAAACTTCAAAATTATTATGGAATAGCCATAAAAAGCAATACAAATAACTTAGAAGCAATGCCAAGCTCTGTATTGGCAACTTTTTTCATGTTTGCTCTAATAAATTTCAACCAATGCATTTACAGAGGCAGACGGGCACTGACAATTGGCTCTCGCTTACCTGTAACAAAATTATTAGGGAAAAAATAAATGTGCTAAAAAGAGTAAAATCACCCAGGAGGTGAAGAAAGAGGGTGTAATGTATAAATGTGGTGAATTTTAAGTAAATTACTGCATAAATTTTTATTAAAAAATGTGTTTTTGTACTTTAAACGTGTTTTTTTCAAAACCGTGACATGATTTCTCAGACACTTTTTGTGATACACTTTTCAAACTTGGTATCCAAATTTTATCTGTCATTATCTAGAATATGTACTAAAATAATCCCAAATTCATCATAAGTTTGAATTTTATATCCTGTTATTGTGCTGATAGTTTTTGCAAATATTAGGAAAATTCTGTATCATTCATTTCAAAAAAGTTTAAAAAATTTATTTTTGAAAATTTTCATTAGATTCTTGTACATTCTCTCGACAAATGTGTTTGAAATATCCCAACATAAATTATTTAAAATTTTGTCGATATAAATTTTTTTTAACGTGTCATGCGTTTTTGTAAAGTTTTGTTAAATTTCACTCTAAAATTTCACTTTTAAAAAAATCTGTGATAATTAAAAAAAGTTTTTGTTGCTTAAATGAAAGTTTTTATGCAATTATGATTTTAAAATGTGATTGCAATATTTTAATTACATTTCTCAAAATGGTCTCAGAACGTATGCGAATATCTTAAATTTTTGACTCTTGATCTTAAAATCTGCTTTAACACGCAACAGGCTGGTGTAAATTAATGATCTTTCGTGATATCAGAAGCCGTGGTTCTTTCACCATATACCAGAGGTTGCTGTCTCGACAGTTTATGGCATCTTGCAAATTTTACAAATGAAAATATGGAATTTTCATTTGCTGGTATTGTGGTATGATATTATGTTGTATTTTTACTTGCAGTTTTTTACTTTAGAGCCATATGAATTGTTGAATATATAATCCATACCTTTGCTTTTCCTTTATGTATAATGTGTATGTTAACTGTTGTTGTAACTGTGCATATGCTTAATATTTGAATTTAAGTAGCACGGACTCAGTTCATTGATTTTCCTTTTTGGTAGCTGTATATATATTTTGATTTTGTTGTTAAATAAATTATTTAAATTACTTCGAATCTCACTTCTCTGATGCAAATCATAATCTCAAGTAAAAACACTAAGAGCTGCAACTTACAGACAAAGTAATCTTATTAGCACTACTTAATTAAAATTAAATATTTAACTAATTGTGACGAAATCTTCACTGAAACCTTCTTCAAGGCTCATAGTATTTACCAGTATAGTTTGATTTTTCTAAATTTAAATAAAAGTAATTGTGGCTATGTATGTATGTTCCAAATCTTCTAAACTACTGGACTGGTTTCAACCAAACTTTGCACACTTTTTATTTAAGACAAGAGAAAGGTCACTCTCAACTTTTCAAAGCACAAAAATTATTTAAAATTTCAGTTAATTAAAAATCAAGCAAAGCGTTTTCCAGCGATATCTTTGGAAAATATTATTCCACGAAACTATTTTTACACCATATTAAATTTCAAAAAATTAACTTTTCAGTGACAAAAATTTCATTTCCATACAATTTGTTTCTCTCATTTTAATATTTTTTAAAAAATTAATTTTAAACAGAATTCATAACAATATTCTTCATTATATCATATTGTTGAAGAACAAGAATCTTTGGAAAAACATTAACATAATTCTAAAAGAAAATTTTAAAAGTAGGCGATTAATAATTTATATAAGGATCAACTATTACTTTGATTTATTTTTATGCACTAAATTAATGAATAATTGACTATTTAATTTAATTGTTTCGAAATATTTTTTAAAACCTTTCTTTTACTTTGTTAACAAAATTTGAAGTACCTATATGAAAAATAATAATGTATGGAGCAAATCAGCTATCGGCTGTTTTTAAAAATTGTCTGGTTCAATTGATATTCTCATTTT
The DNA here is from genome assembly GCA_013235015.1 of Araneus ventricosus. Lineage (NCBI taxonomy): Eukaryota > Metazoa > Arthropoda > Arachnida > Araneae > Araneidae > Araneus > Araneus ventricosus. Next base: position 4,213 of record BGPR01047625.1, on the reverse strand, counting down.
AATAAAAAACGTTTCAGATCAGAAAAGGAATTTGTGTTTTATAACTTTTATACAACAGTAGTTTTTACATTAAAAATATTAAACATGAAAGCATTTTAATCCGGTGCAAAGCCGGGTATATCAGCTTGTATACCATATAGAAAGTGGAAGTAAATGCGGCTGATGGGAGCTTTTCAACAAGGTGCCACATATATAGGATAAAACGAACTCAAGTTGGACGGGGGTGGGGGTAAAATCACTTTTCAGCTCATAAGTTCTAAGCAATTCTTGCTGTCAAAAAGCTTTCAATATGAAAACAGTTTGCTATGATAAGGTGATAATTCCCCTAATTGAAATCTTCCTCTCTATCTTCAATCTTAACGGAGCTACGGGGAAGAGATTAATTGGGAGGGGGGGGGTAAACATCACTTTTTAGCTCATAACTTCTAAGCAATTATAACTGTCAAAAACTTTCATTATAAAAGTTGTTCGTTATGATTAGGTGATAATACATCTAATTGAGATTTTTTCTATCGTTAGTCGTAAGAGAGCTAAAGGGAAATGATAAGTTGGGGGAGGGGATTGAAAGTGGCTTTTTAGCTCATAACTTCTAAGAAATTGTAGCTATCAAAAAAGTTTCAACGCAAAATTTGTTTGTTATGATGAGGCAAAAATTAGCCTAATTTGAATTTTCTATCTTCAATCGTAAGGGAATTATGGGGAAATTAATTTTTACCCCCAACCCACCATTTCCACCAACTTTTACCCCCCAACCTGTTATAATCCAATTAAAATTATTCTAGTTATTGTGTTCACAAGATAACACAAGTGTTATTCATTGCATCTCTACTAATAATGGAAAAGAACATTTTGCCCTCTATCCTCATAAGGTTTAGAGCTGCAAGAATGAAAACGTGTGGAAGAGACTGCAAATGACGAGAGCTTTCCAAAAAGGGTAATATGCATAGGCTATAAAGTACTTTAAGTTAGGGGGAAAGGAGTGGAAGTGTGGGAAAATCACTTTTCAGCTCATATCTTCTAAGCAATTGCAGCCATCGAAAAAATTTAAATGCAAAAATTGTTCGTTATGATAAGGTGATAATTCGCCCTAATTTGAATATTCTTTCTTTTCAATTGTAAAGAAATTATGGGAAAATGAAAATTTCCACCCCTTTTGAGATGGATAGCCTGTCTACGAACTTGACCGAGATTTTTACTATCCTTAACACATATCCCAAGCCGGCTAAAATGAAATCAAAATTGCTCCCGTTATCGTGTTTACAGTATAATTTTGAAAAAGCGTATATATATATATACTTGGATTGACTTTTTCAATATTTTTGATAGCAACAGAGTTCATTTACATGTTAACATCTAAACGTTTAAACTTACCTTTTGTTCTTAGTATCTATAGTATTTTCAATTCTTTAGATTTTGTTTTAGATTTGATTGTTTTGTTTAATTAAAGGATTTTTAGTTTATGATTTGCATCTTGATATGTCTTGTTTACTTTGTTTTTGTATGTTTATATATATATATAAAACAAATATAGCAGAATTGTAAAAGCAACATATACAACATAAACATTCATAAAACAAAATGTCAAGAAAAAAAATCTGCGATAAGAAAAAGCCGAGAGTTCTTAAAGAGAGAAAAACGACGATGTTAAGTTCATTCCTTTGTCACGTCTCCCGTTGGCTGCATCTCTCAGTTTTAGGTTGTAAAATTATTTCTATTATTTGGTATTTCATTCAAATTCTTCGTTTATCATAATGTTCGGGGTAAAGGACAATGTTTTTAGCTTTATGCCAGCACTGTTCGCAGAAAACATTATGATTTCACTAATTTTTTAGCGGTTCGTATAGATTTTACTTACCCTGATGAGAATCTATTCGCTTTTACCGATTAACTACAGTCTCTCCATTTTATTTCAACATTTTTGATTTTCATGAAATTGATATATATATATAAACTTTTGAACGAAGGGTGGTTTTGGGTTCTAGGGGTCATAATCGGTGAAAATCTGCAAAACGTTTCCGGAAGTCGTGTCATGAGACCCTAAATAGGGAGAGTTCCTATAAGGAATATACCTAACATAACTGTCAGGTTCTTCCCTGCAAATTGTTCCAGCAAATTGCAGCCACTGCATTTAGAAGTAATGAAATCCCTAAAACGACATTATCGAAAACTTTTGGTGAAAACAGCTATCGCCAGTTTAGACCACGGAGACTCCAAAAATATGAAAATTGACGTCTTGCAAGCAATGAATTTCATAATGGTTGCTTGGTAAAATGTTTTACAGAAAACGATAAAAAACTGCTTCGCCCTTGGCTGATTTTGAACTCCAGTGGATGTCAATCCTATTGAAAACGCCGAATCTGATCATTTTGCTCCACCAGAAAACTGGTTAAATTTAATCGATGTTACTGTATTTGAAGAATTTGTTCAATGTGATTCAGAACTTGCACCATATTCTCTTCTAACAATCGATGAAATGATCGCAATTGAGGAAGCTAGCAGTGAAGAAGAGAATAATTGTACTCAAAAGCCTCTGCAAAGTTTTCAACAAGCTTTGGCGGGTTTTAACGCCATGCAAGAATACCTCATTAGCAGTGATTTAAATGATAAAGCTAAGATGGCACTTTTAACTGTGCTCATTGAACTTTTTTCAGTGCATTCAAAAAAGCCCTACAACCTAAAATAACAAAATATATTTTGTAAATGCTGAATGAACATGAAGAATAGTAGTACTAGTTGTACATTAAATCCGGAATAAAAAGTTTTGTATTACATATCTCTTGTATTTCATTTTCATGTAATATTTTAATTTACCTCTGACTTTTATTGTTTATACGTCTTTTCATTTATACGTTTTTTTCTCAGACCCTTGAAAAACGTATAAACGGTGCTTTATTGTAATTTTAGAAGGTCACATACCAAATTTCATTTATCTAAGTCATTGCATTTATGAGTTATAGCGTTTACAAGTATACGATTATACAGACCGACAGATAGTCAACCCTTTGAAAGGATTTGGTCCAAAATTTGATGCGGACCTACATTCCTGACGATAAAACTGTGTACCAAATTTTATCCATCTAGCTATTTAAGTTTCTGAGTTATTTTCACATATACACGGACAGACAGAGAGTCAGACTTCCCGTGGACGGAATTTGTACAAAATTTGATAGAAACCACAAATTATGTGTAAAGATCATATACCAAATTTCATCCCTCTAGCTCTAAGAGTTTTTGAGTTATCGTGTTCACAAACAGACAGACAGACGTAATTCCAAAATTGTGTTTTTCGGACTCAGGGAGGTCTAAAACGTATAGATTCGTCAAAATATCGAGTTTGAATTTTTTGACGATTACAATACTTTCTCTTTGTATACCTCGTATACGAGAATGTAAAAATTACACAGTCAGAGAGTGTAGTCTTAGTAGATTGAGTTAATATCTAAATCATTTTTTTGGCGGGGGGATTATTAAAACTTCTTATTGCTATAATTTATCTTTGCATATTTTACTGTCCACTGTTTAATTGAAAATTGTAGAGGGACGAGACTCATGTTTATATGGAATGCCCCTGTTGAAGAATCAATTCAATTTCAGGAACCATTTTTATTAGATGTCTAAGTTCCACGACACAGTACATTAAAAGGTACAAGACGCAAGGCAGAGAACAACAACACAAGACAAGTACACAGAAGAAGAGAGAGAGGCATCATGGAAAAAAACCCGGCTGGCTCTAGTAGCGCCACCTACCATGAAAAGGAGAAGGCAGTGAATTGTAACCGCTACAAAATACAGAAATGCAGTGGGAAGAGCTAAAAAAAAATATATCTTATCCTTAATATTTTTATATCAGTAATCTTCAGTTATATATCAGACAAATTACTAAGATTGTTTATCGCCACAATAAAAAATATACCTGCATTTTCGGCTGTCTACTACTAAATTAAAAATGTAGAGACGTGGCGGGAAGAGCAAAAAAAAAAAATTTCAGCCTCATTACTTTAACGCTTGTTTGAAGAACATGATATCATGAACACTTTAAGCGCTTGACCATTAATTACCACTTCCGTTGTCATCATATCTGATTCACGGTTGATGTCATATTTTAGTAACTGCGTATACAATTGCGGCTTTTTCTAATGCAAAAAAAGAGAAAAGACGCGACGTTGTGGAATGAATTTACTCCCTTTGAACTTTCAAAATAATTGAGATTCCG
>BGPR01047624.1:0-11745 GCA_013235015.1 Araneus ventricosus | reverse complement strand
TCAAATATTCACCAATTTCTTTTTATCTCTTTCTTATATTAAGACTTGCCATTCTTATATTATGAGCGAGTTCTAAACATCCAAACCTCTATCGCAGTTATCCACGTACGGTATTCTGCTTATACAATGAAAATCAAATATTCACCAATTTCTTTTTATCTCTTTCTTATATTAAGACTTACCATTCTTATATTATGAGCGAGTTCTAAACATGGAAAGCTCTATCGGAGTTATCCACGTACGGTATTATGCTTATACAATGAAAATCAAATATTCACCAATTTCTTTTTATCTCTTTCTTATATTAAGACTTGCCATTCTTATATTATGAGCGAGTTCTAAACATCCAAACCTCTATCGCAGTTATCGACGTACGGTATTCTGCTTATACAATGAAAATCAAATATTCAGCATTTTATTTTTATCTCTTTCTTATATTAAGACTTACCATTCTTATATTATAAGCGAGTTCTAATTTTGTTTACAAAAAACTTCGAAACCTCTATCGAAGTTATCGAAGTACAGTATTCTGCTTATACAATGAAAATAAAATATTCAGCATTTTCTTTTTTCATCTCCTTCTTATATTAAGACAATAGGTTATTATGTAGAATAACCGGTCATAATTAATAACAACCGCATAAAAAATCCGGGACGGAACTCGTAATTTTGAACCGCGGTCACATGACGAGAACGGCACCTCCATTTCCAAAGTGCCGCGCCACATCAGTGGGAGCATGTTTGGCCTCCACGTATGATTTATCGTGCAACAGGCCCAATACACGACGGATCTTTAGTGGCATCGGGCTTCAAATCCGGAACATAAGTCAAGATCTTACCACTAGACCACCGCGGCCCCTCTGAAAATGGTCAAATATTGGCCATTACAGTTAAGGTACTGCTATTAAAACCAACCAATAGGATTGTGAACGTCACTATGAACATCATTTGGTATTATGGACACATCCCCTTTCAGTATCTGCTCGCAACTCATTCATTGTAGCTGGTCTTGTGTCATAAACACTATGCTAGCGACTGCCATAACATTATGCCGCAAAGTGAAACCCTCGGGAGTAAGACCCAGCTAATGAAATTCTAATTTGTTATGTACTAGAATCGGAAAAAATAACTGAAACTAGAAGAACAAGAATAACAAAAAACACACACAATGCATCTGGTACGCGCATGCGTAGCAGCTTATAGGAATGCAGTGACAATAATACAAAAATTAACCAACAGAATTAAAATCCTATCATAGGGCAAAATCAAGACGGTAATAGAAACGAAAAACAAATACTAATAATAAGAAGAATCCGGCAGAGAACATTCTCAAAGGTCACTCCTGCCGGGATTCTAAAATTCAGTAGAAATTAGGATAATTTTCTGAAGAGAAACCGAATTGAAAAAAGTCAAAGAATATGGTTCCTCTGTGACCTGAAATATCCCAAAACTGAAAGAAGAGGGAAAACACTTTCCTCAAAATACTTCAATATGCCTTTATAACAAAAAGCAGAAAAAAGTAAAAACAAAAAATCTTAACTTTTACTCCGGAGAACAACATCACGAACGCCAACGCTACTGATTCGAAAAATGGCGTCTAAATATATACAAAACAACAAAGAAATACTGACCTGGACGAAAAAGAGCCAAGCTCCATCTATTGAGAAAAACTAAAGTAATTACAAAGTGACAAGCCCCTTTTTAATTAAAGTTTCATAGTTGGAGTAATTTTTTGGAAAACCGTTGGACCGTTACTTATTAATTAAATTATCTTTAGCTTTTATATAAGACGTACGGTTATTGCAGATTCTTTCAATTCTGTTGATTTGAGCGAAAAAAGTACTTTTTAGAATTTTGGAATTAATTTGTTGTCTTACTTCTAAATTATGGTTCTAATTTTTCATATAATAGTTTATTCAAATTCTGGATAGGTTGGTCCGAACTGAATGGAAGGTATAGAATAGAACTTTGCCGTAGAAAGTCAAGAATTTGATTTCGAATGCGAAGTATTCCGCTGTCCTGTGCCTAAATATTTTCGAACCTTTCATATTTCTCATCCATTTCGATCTACAGTGCATTTATTCGTAGCAATGAAAACAACTTCTGCGCAATCTCTCTCTCTTTTTTTCCCCCCATCTTCTTACGCTGTCTGGCTGTGTCATGTCCGACATCATTTTTCCGCATTCCCTTTTTCTGCAGAAATGTTTTCCAAACAATTCTTTTCTCTATCTTTTCTTTCTGTTGTGAAAAGTATGGCTGCTTTTTGAGAAATATTTCCTAAAAGGAACTGACAGACTTTAATTATTGCCTTCCATACAAATTTATCTAATAATAAAGTAGAAGAATTAATATAGGAGCATGCGCAGTGAAAGCATTACTACATTTTAGCATTACTAGCTGCATGGCCCGGCGTTGCACGTGCTATCTCGAATAATGCGATATTTCCTGGCGGAGAGAAGTGAGGTCACGTGAGGCCTCGGGACCCTTATTTTTTCATATTTCCTTCTCCGTTTTTTCAACAAATATTGTCACTTACTTTCCCCAACAAAAGTTACGAAGTTAAACAGCGTAAAACAAAACAAAACAAAACAAAACAAAATATGCAAGAAAATGATTTTCCGATCTTTATAAATCAAAACACGAAAGCTCGCTAAAAAGGAAAAATAAAACCTTTTATACAAACCCAACTTACGTTAAATAAATAAAAAAATGTAAGAACACCGGATGGGAAAGATTAATAAAAGGGGGGAAAAGAAAATTGTCTCTCCTCGATAGATGGCAACACATGACCTTATATAACAGTAACGTTACAAAATAAAACACCGTAAGACAAAAAAAAAAACGATTTTTGCCAATGTTTATAAATCAAAACACGGAAGATCGGTATAAAAGAAAAAACCCATTTATGCAACCCAGCTTCCGTTAAATAAATAAAAAAATGCAAGATAGCGAATGGGAAAGATTATTAATAGAAAAAAAAAAGAAAATTGTCTCATCTTTTTAACTAATTATTATTTAAATGGTCAAAATGAATTCCTTGGATTATCTCCCATCTTTGTCAGTTTCAGCGCGTCTCTGCATTCAGTGATTCGGGAGAAGATAGCCGGAGATACCTACATATTTTAATAGTGTAGGTGTCTGTCTGTCTGTGAACGTTACACGTTACAAGTGACGTCATTATGAAGAAGTATACGAGAGAGTCGAATTGAATCCTTTATTGCAGGCACGTTCATTTTTTTCTTCCAAAATTGCGGTCATTCTGTTTTCACATTCTAACGGGGCATTTGCGTTAAGAGTGAAGAAATAACAAGAGTGAAATGAAGTTACATTATAGGTAAATAAAATCTACTAGTTAAGAAACAAATTTTAATCTTTGATTTTAAAAATCTATTAGTTTTTTAAGGGCACATACGACTCTTAAACCTCGAAAAAATGGGGGTGGGGGACTGTCAAATTCGATACATTATATCTCTCATACAATGCAATTCACAAACTCACTCTTTTCAAGAAAAATATCTGTTCTTTCTCTTATAGTACACACATTTTCAAACCTTTATATTGGTCTGTATTTATTTGAGAGAGTAATAAAGATGGGTACAAATCTTGGAGAAAAAATGAGAAAGGCACCCTGCGTGTATGATTACGAATAAAATATTGGTATAAACACAATATTTTTGGTATCTAAGTAATTCAAACAGTCTCTTTAAGAAACCGAACCACAATTTATCAACATTTAAATTTAATTTCTATTTTATATACCAATTGAAAATGAAATGTTGAAAAAAGTTAAAATTCCAGCTTTTCTTACCCTGAAAAAAACTTCTTTAGAGAAAATATATACAAAAATTGTGGTTCAATTTGTAGAACATAGCATGTTGGAAATGGATGCAGTCACGTGGTTTGCGCACGCGTTCTCTGAGCTCAGATGTCAGAACCACGTGGTGTGCTGTAAAAGGATATTAATTATATTTGTTCCAGATTGCAAGTCAGTCGAAGTTTGATGTTACTCTCGATCGGTTAGCTTCCAGGCTAGCTGCTGAATTCATCATATTCATGGAATTTTCAGTCTAATTCTTGGTGTTGATCAGTTGGCTGCTTCCAGGCTGCAGCTGGATTCACGAAATTTACCCGAATTCTTGTATTACATTAATTACGGAATGTTTCTTCTTGTAATTATTAATCATGAAGTGTTTATCTTGGAATAACTTTGATTAATAAGTAGAAATTTAATCCTTATCGTTAAGTTTTTTGTTGTCAATAAACTCTTTAAAAAGACAACTTGATTCGGAATTATTCATGGCACCTGGACTCGATTTATTAGTTAATTTTGATTAGACTTTTAGTTCTAGGAAGCAAAACCATAAATTTGCTTAATTCATAAAATTTACATAGCACAATACATATTCGGTAAAACTTTCATGTAAAAATATTCGATAGTTCTTGAGATATTGTTCACGCAATATAAAAAAAACACATTTTGAGATATCGCGCTTTAAAATAATGGCCATATTCAATGCTTACGTTGAAGAGCTGATACATTTTTCTTCATAACTTTCATAATTATGGGAATTTTCTAACGCGGATTGTTTCAAATTGTTCAGAAAAGACAGGGAAATAATATATCGGACCTCTATTTAACAAATGTCACTAAATCCCGTAAAAAAGTTCGTTATATGGAAAATTCGTTAAATAGAGATTCACCTTTTAAAATACTTTAAACTAAACAAAACAAATTTTAAATTCATAAACACTAAATATTTTTAGAAAAGTAATTAATCACACCTTTATTTTGTAAATTAATATCCATTTGTTTTATGTATTTTACTCATCAAAAAGAAATCTGCAAGGAAAACAAGAATAAAACGAAACAATGTCCGGGAATACACTGTATTTTCAATTTTAAAAAATAATTTTATATTAAAATTAATGAATTTTAGCATTTCACCATACGAAGGTTTGTCGATTTCTGCATCATGATCATTTCCATCTTCATCATCTTCGTCTACATCGCAATTTACTGCTGTATTGTTTTTATTTTTCACTGTCCACTTCAAAACTTCCTCATCCCACTTTCATAGACACATGCTTTTAAACGTTTTGAACAAGAATTCGATGAATCATAATTTTGTATCTTATAACGATTTTTTTTATTATGGTTGATAAGCTGTTTGGAGGAATACCAAATTTGAAAGCAATATCCTTTTTTTTTCACGCTTTTATCCACCTCACGAAGAATTAAATTTGTTTCTTTGATGCTCAAGCCCTTTCGCTTTGACATTTCCCAGCTTCAAGGTCATTGATCACCATAAAATGTGTTAAAATAAAGAATAAGTTTGAAATGTTTAGAAATATTTTGAGAAATGATAAAGAAAATATTGGATCACAAGAAAAAGTTCGTTAAATAGAGGATGAACTTCGCTATTTGGAAGTTATTTTACGAAGAAATTCTCAAAATGTTCTTGGTTTCAAGGAAAAGTTCGCAAAATAGAGAAATTCGCAAAATAGAGAAATTCGCAAAATAGAGGTTCGTTAAATAGAGGTCCAACTGTATATATATTTCATCCAATCGAAAAGTTTGGAGGTTTAACAGTGGTATGTTCCCTTAAATTTTCCAGCATTCTGATATTATTGACTCATGCTATTTCTGAACGATTCAGTTCAAAACACTACTGATTTTTCCCTTTGAAGACAAAAAGATGTGGGGATAAAAGTAATTTTTAGAGCTGAATCAGAGAACGATCATCGCACTAATTATTTTCTTTCGGTTATTCAGAAGGGGAGGGGAAAGAGAGATTGGATCTGCTATTATAGAATTTTAATCAAAAGCGACATCCACCATTGGCTTATTGATATGCCGAATTCATGCAGTCCCCTCTTTCATATGTGTCGGCCTCCTTTGCAAATATCGGCTGCTCGTCTGAAAAAACCGAGCAGTTCCTCACCCCACGGGCTATCGTGTGGGGTGATCGAATTTCCCTGGGGGTGCACCCAGCGATTTTTGGCCTCACGGGAGAGATTCTTCTTTTGTAACAGTTGCTGTTCATAAAGGGTGAGGTAGAAAAAAGTGCGCAATTTGCAGAATCATTCTCTTTTTCTAATTATCATCATGATGGAGTAGTTCTGACTAATGTGCTGATGGATGATAGAAAATGGTCGATTGTAAAGAAAGGAAGAGAATTTTTCTCTTTGTTCTGCCAGCTGAGTTCGTCTCTGCATAGAACAATGCATTTGAGACAGTGTTTTTTGCTATAGATAGGATGAAGGAGTTGAATTTTACTTGTCATAAATTGCTTTCATACGAGATATCCTAAAAATCTTTACAAATTTCGAATATTTATTACATAAACAATTCATTAAATTCGTCAAAGTTTCGTATAACACAAATTATTTCATGCGTTAGTTACCATCGTAATTAATGCGTTAGTTCATTCGAGTAACATATGAAATAATGAAAGATCTAAAGACAAAGAATTCTGCTGAAAACAGGGTTTGAGCGAGGAGATTCAAAGATCCATTACTTCTAATATGCTGATGGACGATAGAAAATGGTCGATTGTAAAGAAAGGGAGACTATATTTCTCTGTGTTCTGCCAGCTGAGTTCGTTTCTGTGTAGTACAGGGTTGTTGTAATTAGAAAATTTGCTTATTCAGAAGGCCTTATAGCCTGTTCTATGGCTCCAAGCAAAGTAAAATGCCACTAGTATGTAGTGAAAGTTTTGTTCTTTTTGAAAATCGGAAAAAAAGTTAAAATTTACGTTAATAGGTGGCAATTCATATATTTACAGAAATACTTGATATTGATTTATATTTAAAGAAACTCTTGTTACATATCCTACTATAAAACGCGCAACGAATGTTTATATAATTCATATAGCTTACAGAAATACTTGAGAATATTAATGATTATTCTCTGTTCCAAACATGTCAGTTAACTCAAATGTAAAAGCTTAGAACGAAAATGTGCTGACTACAATTAAAGAAAATATACTTGTCAAACTACTTAACAACTTTGTTTCGAAGCATTCTTTTTGCCCGAAGAACTACGCAGTTTTTAAAAGCATAAGCGAAACATGCCAGAAGTCTTTCCGTAAGTTATCGCCTTTTGAGCACAGAGTAAACACTAAATAAACGACATCGGAAAAATATTTCCCCGTCAATACTTTCCCTTGTTAAGACCTGGAGGCCATTTTGAACAGTTCTGCAGCTTTTTAATGGCGGGCTTCTTCCTTCGAATATAGTCTGCGGTGAAAACTTCTTTTGCGACGAAAGTCAACTCCCAACTCCAATAATTCCGTACAAACTCATTTCCAACAACTTGTAGATGCCTCTTATATTTTTATGCGTCCTGCCCTCTTCTATTTTAATACAACGCTGTCCGCCGAGCTTTATGGAGCAGCAGGAAGCAAACAACTCCGTTCGCCTCAGTCAATACCATGGTGAATAGAGAAATAAAATAACGTCTCCACGCATTGATTTATTTATTTTTTAACTCTCTTCTACTCCTTTTTTTTAGATCTCCATTTTTTTTTGGATCTTCGAAGTCGTATAACGGCTCTTGGAATTTCCATTTTCTACAATTTTTATTTATTTTATCTTCGGTTCCCGCCATTTTTTTATTTCTATCGTCTGCCGTAAAATAAATACCTGGAATGTTCTTCGAACTAAACAAATTCCAAACGATTTTAAAAAGTCTGTTTTAGAAGTCGTGTAAATACTTCTTTTTCGCTATCGTTATTTTTGTTCTTTTTATCTTGTTCGTGTTCGAATAAGGTCTCTTGTTTCAAAGCAGCATTCGCGCTATACGTTGATGAAAAATGTATAAAAAAGCTCTAAAATTTCTTTCATGTTCTATCACTATATGCATGAGGATTTGGTGAGATGAGCAAACATTTAAGTAATGACTTTTCTGTTTTTGTAAATGTTTGTTTTCGAAATACACGTCTTAATTCAAAATAGAAAAACTAGTTAAAACATTTTCGTCTGAATTCGTATGTCGCTTGCAAAAATTCCACGTATTATTAGATTTTGAAAGAAAAATGAAATGAATTCTATAATATTCGAGATATTCGATATTCTCTTTTGTTTGACAATCAACTAATGTAAATAAGAGAAATAATAAGGTAATGAATACGTTCGAAAAATCAGAAAAGAGTGAAAAGCATTCCGTATTGTGAAAAGATTATTAATGTATTATCACATTACATTTGATGATTAATTCTGTGGTAAAATAAATGTTTATTCGTTCAAATCAAAGTTATGTAAAATGTAGAATAGTTTCATTCGAGGATAGGTAATTGATTTGTTTAAATATAAAAAGAAGTTTGAAAACATTCATTTTTTTTAAATCAAACATTCTAAAACATTTTTTCCGAATTCTATTATTGCAAGAGTAAAAGGAAATGGAATGAATTTAAAACATGTTTTGTAGAACTAATGTTTAAACAGATAGGATTAAAATGACAGACAAATTGTTTCTGAATCGGGAATGCCGGTTTAAAATAGCGATTTGTTTAAATATAAAAACAGGTTTGAAAACATCCATTTTTTTAAATCAAGCATTCTATATAGGCACATCTGTGATGCTCTGAAACAGTGACTATTGTCTTGTTTTAAGTATTAGAAATATTTTACTGAATATATAATGACAGTATTTTCCATTGATATTTTGCTTTAACTTTTAATTTATTTTATTGACATAATCTTAATACCTGGAGATTTTTTAATTTATATATATATATATGTAATGATTTTGAAATTTTAATCTTTTTAAAATTAATTTCTTTTTAAAGGCCCTAAGTTTTGATTATAAACGATTTACTTCTACTTCAATCCTGTGATAAAGGTACTTCTACTTTAACTTAGACTCGCACTGTTTCTAGAGTCACAAATTCGGGAATTTTCCCGTTTCGAACTATCTAAGCTCTCCACGCGTTTGTTAAAGCCCTCTTTTCACAATGTAATCCGTCCCAAGTAAGAAGCGTGCTTCGCGCTTGGCCATGGCTTCGGACTCCAGTAATATTAAGTGTCTATCTACAGTTACATTAACTGCACCATCATCATTTTAATTAAGAATGTTTAAATTTTAATAAACTAGTTTTTCTAGTATCGACAGCTGCATCTCCGTTTAAAATGTTTCAACATCTCACCAAAAAGGATATGGTTTCATATGAATTAAAATTTAATAATATATTGTTTTTTGATATATTTAAGTAAATAAATGTTTATCCGTCGACCATTTATTGGCTTTACACCCATTTGAGTCAGCGTGGGTAATAAAAAAAAAGAACGTTTTTATTTAGGTACTAGCAGTACGGGCACTGCGTTGCCCGTGGAATCAGGATTTCAACAAAATGGGGGAAAAATGCCCACAAGGACACGAAAATGTTTCGAAAACAAAATCAAAACAAAAGATACACATTATTGATTTTCCCGCTTATTTTTCTAATGTAATGACGTCACCGGACGGAATCGGATCGTAGAAATGCATGATGGGAAAGAAAGCATATTACGTCACGTCTTGCGAGGAAGCAACAATGCATTCTGGGATTGTCCGGAGAAACTCTCGCTGTCAAATCTCGCTAGCAAAAAAACTGTTTGAAATGATCAGGGAAAAATTAATACGGAAAAAGGAATAAGATATTTTAACCGTTGTTGTTTTAAATTCAACAGAAACGTTCCAGTTATAAGCTGAAAAAAAATGAAAATTATAGAGTTGTTAGAACGACAGATGCGAGAATTTGAAGAAATCCTTATCAAAAATTACCATAAAAGTTACTATTATTTAAAAATTTCTCAAAATTCAGTAAATTATGTTGGAAATTCAAAACAAACTTCATTACAACGAAAATTGTTTGTTCTATCCGATGGTGCATTGATTGTTTTCCAACGATCATTAGAAAAGATACTACATCCGTAAACGTGCCAAAAATGACACAAAACATTAAATAAAAAATGTCTGTATTAAATTTAAAATTCTGGCTTCGAGGTGCATTGAGTCACCATTACGTCTACATGTGTGCCAAATTTCATGGCTGTAAGTGCGATAGATTCGTCAGGACATCGCACGCACACACGCACAAACATTGCCTTTTATAAGTATAGACTAGCAGTACGCGCACGGCGTTGCCCGTGGAATCAGCACTTCAACAAAATTAAAAAAAGCCCACATACAATTACATAAATGAAAGTTTTAAAAACGAAATCAAAACAGAAATATATATATTATTGAGTTTGTTTGCTTCTTTTTCCTCTCGACCGAGTACCGTTAATCCAAAACAATGTTAAAAAATTACAATGTGATATTTATTACACCGCAAGCAAAGTATGAAAGGCAAAGAAATAAGTTAAGAAACGCTTAAAAATAATAATCAAGTCATCGAGTAAATAAATCATCTCCTCTAAGAACGCGAAATTAATGACGTCACCTGCCGCGAAAAAGGAAGGTCACGTAACCAGCCAATGAAATTGCAACAATGCAGTCGGGGGATCTCTGGAGTTGGTCCCGTTGGGTATGGTCGCTAGCAAAAACACTGTTTGTACTTTTCAAAGAAAAATTAATTTAAAAAAACGGGAAAAGGTATTTTAACGGTTCTTGTTTTAATTCCGACACAAACGTTCCAGTTATAAGTTGAAAAACATTAAAAATGATAGCGTTGTTAGAAAGGCGGATGCGAGAATTTCTAGAAATCCGAATCGAAAATGTCCATAAAAGTGACTATTTTTCAAAAACTTTTCAAAATTCAACAAATTACGTTAGAAATTCAAAACTAACTTCATTAGAACGGAAATCGCGTGCTCTTTCCGATGGTGTATCTATTTTTGTCGTACAGTTATCCGAAACCATGCTATTGAGAAATTAGTGAGAAAAATCACCCAAAACAACACAAAACATTAAATAAAAAATTTTCTAGATAAAATTTTAAAATTTCGGCTTCGAGGTGCATTCAGTCATCATTAAGACTATCTGTGTGCCTAATTTCAAGGCCGTAAGTGCGATAGATTAGTCTGGACATCGCTCGCAGACACGCACACACACACACAAACATTGTCTTTTATAAGTATAGATTATTGATACATCATTTTAGCTCATGGGCCAAAAACTGAAATACAGATTACATCATACCTCTACCCAGGCTTGATTTTTCTATCAGGCAGAATTTATAAGCCAATTTAACGGAGGAAGTTTAGCTTTCTGTAAGATTCTCAACTTCCAAAGATGAAAATTCCATCTTTGGTTGTTCTCCAGCCAGGCAAACCTTACATTCTGAAAAGCATGAAAAGAAGACCTATTCAGAACTTCGTATCCACTCAGCTCAATGATTCCGAGGGATGGAAAAAAAATAAAATCCCCCCTCCCCCCCCCCCCCAAACTCTGCTGCACTACAAAATTGACATAGTCCTTATTTGCATTCGCTGGGGCCTCACTTGAACACATATTCCGATTACATTTTACCCGGTGCAAATTTTAGGGATCTCATGCCGGGAGTACTACTTCAACCGGAAACAAATCCGAATCTTTTTACCCCCCTCCCCACGACCGCCCCCCGTCTTGTCACGTGGGTGGAAAAGGGGAGTGAGAGAAATGTTCGAGTCGCCAAGAGATTAAGTACAAATTCGTTCCTACGGATATTGAATCAGGAAATGTGTTTTTGAAATAAGGTAGGCGAGTAACTTTTTTTTCGAATTTTCTTTTTTTTCCTCCTTTTTTTCTTTCTTTGAAGGGTTGAGGGGGTGCTATATACAGGT
>BGPR01047622.1:0-11745 GCA_013235015.1 Araneus ventricosus | reverse complement strand
ACTGTTATGACTGATATAGGGAGAAGAGAGAGTGTTTTAATTCCACGGCTTCCGATAACACCGAAGGATTTATCATCTCAGTTCAAAAGGTAACAAATCCCTGTAAAAATATCATTTGCGAGGCTCAGGGCCAGGAATTTTGGCCCATTACATTTGGAAAAACCATATTTTTCCCATGGGCAACTATATGTGGCCTGTTCACGTGTGTACAGACCACACAACCTCTACATCCGTGCAAATAACGTGGTATACAAAAGTATATCATCATAGATAAACAATTTACATAACTATATCAGCATACATGTACAGTACACTCCTGTCAGCCGTCCAATTAAGTATTATCAACCCTCAGAACTTTTACTTTCTCCATTCAAAATGCAACAAAACATTTACATTCGTAAATTTAAAAAATAATAATTAAAATTCTTTGCGCACGAAGTCGTGGGTAACAGCTAGTTGAAAAATAAAATAAACTTCATCGCGGAGTCAATGGGCTTTCTTTGTTAACTAATTTTGATCTGTAGTCAAAAATAATTAATTTAACGTGATTTCACCTAGCCTATGTCCGTTCTTGGGTTTCAAGCTACAACTCTGCCAATTTTCATCCAAATCGGTTTGGTAGTTTGCTCGTGAAAGCTTAACAAACAGACAGACAGACACACTTTCGCATTTATTATATTATTAAGGATTAAGGATTAGATGTCTATCTATGTATATAAGGCAGTGTTCGTACGTGTGTTTTGATATGTGTGTATCGATTTACTTCATCACTTGAATTTCCATTGAAATATATCTGCAAAAATTTGTGGTCAGCATCCGTAAATGGTAACAGAGAGCTTGCTGTATGATATATTTGTCCTTGAATCTTGGCATATAATTCTCAGTTATTATATTCATTGAACCAAAGTCATTTGAAAGAATGTGTTATAATTTTGTATGTTATACAAAAAATGCTTCGATCATGTTGTAGTACCAGCGACCAATGAGAACAATGGATCAAGTGGTGCTTTCAGTGGTGGCAATTTAACTGTACCATTCAAACAACTCATCCCAGGTGCTTCATTCTTGAATTTTAATGCCTTGCAATTTGTGCAAACTTTATTGATACTTTCAACAACAACAACTGCATGCAATCTATGTTCCCTTTTTAAATTATACTGAAATGCAATATCATCAAGTTTTACTAATTGATTTAATCAATTCATTTGCAAGCGCAATCCATTATTGCTACGTTTTTCATTTCGATCACTATATGACAAATATTGTCTTAATTCTCTAATTCTTACTCGACCTGCTTCATTTCGTACTTCGTGTTGTTGTGGTGATTCAGTAGCATGTGACTGTGACATATTTAATCTATTTCCTTCATTTCGTTGTGCAGTTTCTTCTTCTCTTTCATTTTGTCTTTCTTCTCATTTTCTCTTGGCTGCATTTGTATGACGACCAATATTTTGTCGTTTTGGCGGCATTTTTATCAACAGCAAATTCACCAATAGGCTTGAAATCTCGCTTCTGTTTGTGTTTACCAGATCAAAATAGCAAAACAAAGCCAAACATCTTTACAAAAAGGTCAAATTTGAAAAATTGATTAAAGAGCTCTTTTCCCCCCGATTTGTTATAAGAAAATGACTATCCTTAATGAAAAGGAATCCCATTAGAGAATGATATATGTATAATACTTTTTTATTAAACTGAGATTTAAAGGAAATTTTTAAAAAAACATCTGCATATACAACTTTGCAAAAAGAAATTCTGTTCTTGTTGGTGTAGAATGAAATGATCGAGCGAAATATATCAATTCCTGTTAATAACAATGTTCTATACTATTTTTCAATGTGATTACAATAAATTAAAAGTTCTTTCATACTCATAGTAAATGTCTAACTGTAAACAACTCCTTTAATATAAAAAACTGATTTCAGACTCATAATAGATGGATGGTTGAGTTTCCAAAAGTGATAAAAATATCAAAAATGCACTGCTCTTAGTTTCGATGTTATTTAAATAGTTGACACCCAAGTCCAATATGCTGCATCGTTCTAAATATTGTTTCTGTAAACTTTTTTTCCTATCCCTTAGATTTGATATTTAAACAAAATTGCTGGGGATAGGTATTCAAACAATACCGAAATTACAAACAAAAATGCTTTTTCTTCCTTTTTTGAAAAAAGATATGTAATGTGATGTCCTCTTTCCATTCCTCTATCTCTCTTCTTTTTTAAAAAAGAAAAGAAAAAGTATATTTTACGTGGAAGTTTTTGTATAAGAATTCGATCATGAAAAGAAACAAATAAAAACAGAGAAAGTGGTTCTTATATGCTGTGCAGAAACAAACATAATTACCGCTAGAAGCATTCCGAAGAAAGGTGACAGAAACCTTTCTTATTCTGAAACTACTTTGTTTGACAGCTCATTGTGGGCAATTTGAAAAGTGTCGTATCAATAGTTTATTTTAAAAAAATAGTAAAATTATTTATTAAAACTATTTCTAAAAGTCATAAGCAAAAATAAAGGCCAATATGGCAACCCCACCTCTGGTCCTGAGGTCGACGCGACTCCGAAAAACAACTCTTTTTACAAAAAGCAACCCTGCACCCATGTTAGGAAGAAGTTGCGTCAACCGTTTTCTCAACCATCGGCAATGGTAGCCAAACATTATCATATTATTAGGCCCCCTAACTTTCTTTCTAATGGTCTTTTTATATGTTTATTGAACACTTTCTATTAGCTTTACATCTTTGTATTGCATTTTGCGTTCTCTTATAACTGTTCTAAATTTGATTATTGAGAGTATTCAAGAATATTATTGACACTTTACAGAATTATATAAACAAAGGAACTATTTTCAGTGGTTATTTTTCTACATCACATGCCCAACACACTTACCAAATATTTGTGCAGCAGAGTAATTATTCCTAGAATTCAGTAGATAGCACTAGTTACAATTTATATGTGATAATTTCATAACTCTTCGGATGCTTGGTGACATGGTATGAAGCTGGGTTCTGCTGGAACAACCGAGGTGTTTCACTGAAATTTTTATAGAAAGTTTTGAAGTTGTGCAGATATTTTATTTCTAACCTTCTACATTTTTTATATAATTTTGTAATGTATCCAATAATTCACAATCGCCTTGTATAATGAAAAATTAAAATAATTGTTCAATGAATGATTGTTGATTGAATGAAACTGTCAGGAATTCTTCATAAAAGTATTCAGAAATACATTCTGTTTGTGTCATTTTTTATCATTAGTGCCATTATTAGCTGTTGATATGATATTGGACACTTTTTATTTGAATTACATTAACCATTTAACAGCCTCTTATTTTCTGCCGTATTGCGTCCAAAAATAAGCACATTTTTTATAAGTAATTTTGTATTCAAATTGAATTTAAAAATTCAGATCGGTTGTCAAAACAGTTACAAGTATTGATTTTATAATTTTTAATTGCAGGAGAAAAAAGGACCTAAAAACTTGTTTACTTAACCTAACCTGACCTAAAAACTGGTTTACACTTGTTTTGCTAACCAACATTAGTTAGACTGCTAGAGCCATTTACTAGATACATTGCAAAGTAAAGAAAGTGAAAAAGCCGGAAAAATCAGTAGATTGGCTTATAAAATTGACCTGCCCGAACGACGTCCGGTCAAAGCAGGGAAGTCCCCTTTCGTAGTGTCGGAACGGTGTTCAGTCAAAATTGTTAAGTGGTTAAAATCCACAACCTGTCATCCAAACTGTTGGGATAAATTGCTCATCGTATTAATTTGTCAACAGTAATTTGTATGCTTAAAAAATTGCTGAGTGTATAAAAAAATGGATTTCATTACAAAAATTCATTTGTCATTAAATAAAATATTATCTTTAACTTAGTTTTAATGTTAATTGACAGCCTCGACTAAACAGATTTATTACAGCCCCTTGATTGTACATTTTCTGTTCTATGTATTTTCTGATATCTTGCATTATTTTTCATTGATTCCAGCAACTGCTGTTTAACTATAACACGAAAAAACTGCCTTTCTTTCTTAGTATTCATTTAAATGTTATTTATCAGGAAAGAATTTTCTGTGTGATTTAATTATTAAAATAAGGATTTCAGCGTAATTCTAATAGCAGTCATCTACGGGGCGATGCTCATAAATTTGATATATGGTATGTGCAGTTTGGTTGAGTAGCAGCTGATCATTACTTATGTTTAATTGTGTATTTTGATGGAGTGTCCATTGGGATAATTTCTGATGTTATTCAGAATTATTCTTACCTGGTAGTCTTGTTATAACTGTGTTGTATCAAAAATTATTTCTGTGGCCAAATGCCTTATTTTGAAAAACTTTATTTATATCTTTAAATTATTTTTAGTACATTCAGCTACTCAATTGCATTTTTTATATATATTTTTTGCAGTTTCTTTCTGTTTTCATGTATTGCTTCCTGCTGACATTAATCTGCTCCATTATTCATTCTTTCCTTAAATGCTTAGTTCTAGCATGTTTTATTTCCCCTCAGAATTTTTGTGTTTTTACATTACTTTAGATTGCTGCAGCACTCAACTTTAATACTGTAATACTTTTCTGAATTTAAACACTGTGATATTTCTCTGAAATAATTATTGGCAAATTGCAATTAACAATCAATGAAATTTAGCAATTTCTACATCATGTTGATTTCCTCTCTTCACAGCAGCTCCACTTTTGATTTTTCTGTAACTGAATAGTTTATATTTTGATTTGTCCTCGCTTCATGCTTCTACACGTTTCATGTGCATCGTTCTCTCCTTACGAAATGAGCATGCATTCCACAGGTTGCCATGCATGTTTTGCTTTTCATGCTTACTTTATGTTTGATCTGTAAAGACATTGCTTTATTTTAAACAATTTTTCACCTCTTTAACATGCAATCAGTAATTATGTAGTGAGATGTCAGTTTTAAGCTTTTGCATTAAAAGTGTGCATGTGTTAACTATGAATTAAATACAGGATTATCCCTAATTATTGTGTATTATTTATGCCATTACTCTTGAGTTCCTTCCCAGTTCTACTTTTTAAGGCTTACATAGGATAATTTGCTGATTGGAATTTCCATTTATCAATTATAATCGAAGGACACTGAGTTTAAGGTACACTGTACGCAGTGTGATGTATTATTAGGAGCCGCTGAAATCCTCTGCATGTGATGCTATTTTGTTTTAGAGTAATTTGTGTATTTCAGCCAGAAATGTGTCGTTAATCAATCTCGGATGTCTAATGTACTCTTAACTGTGTTTGTTTTTCTCGAGCTCTGTTTTATTCTTGTTGTTGTAAACAATGCGTGTCATTTAACATTTTTTGAATCTTATGTTATATATGTGCTTTTTTTGCCCTTCATTTAGTATTGTTTTCTTTTATTCAAAGCATTACTTAATATTACATTTGTACCTAAAATACAAAGACGCTTATTTTGCTGCTTGTATGTCTTTTGCATTCATTATTGATTGCCAGTTAATACTGCCTGTCACTACTAACTCGAAGGTGACTCTATTGAATTTTGCTGGAATTTACAGCTTTTGTTTCGTCCATGATTTTTAAGTTGCCTGCTATTTATGAAAACATTTTTATTTTCAATACACAGGATTGATATACACATAAATATTTACAATGCTATATTATTCTTGGTCTTTTTACATTTTTGTAAAATTTTGATTGATTTATTTAGGTAAGACTGCTGTCATTTTCTCATTCCTTGTTAAAAGTTTCCTTATTCCCTGCAGAACCACTTGGATAAAGTGTTCCAGACTGAGGGCACTTTGTCGTGTGGTTTCCTTGTCTAACGAATGAACCTAACTGACTTGTCGTCACAAAAAGGGCAGGTCAGTTTGTGGTTTTCAAGTTGGAATTCTCCTAGCTGGCCAAAATGTCACTGGTGATTTGAAAGAGAGATGTGTGAGTATATATTGAAGTTCTCTAAGTAGACAGTAATATTTTCTTAATTTGTTGTTTCTTTCATAGAGCATGCTTTCAGTGTTTTGAAAATAGTTAACTTCCTCATTCCTGTGTTTTTACAATTTCCTCATCATTTTGTTTTCGAAAACCTGCGTATTGCTCTTTTTTGAAGTTCTTGCTTATGAATTGTGCATGTATTCTTGTTTCCATTCAATTCATTCATGAACTTTTAACACAAATGCCAACACTTTATTTATCAATTCACTCTGATTGCACATTTTATTTCTGTGTTACAAGTATCCATTTTTCGGTACATATCAGAACTGTATTATTTATGTTTTGTCTGTTTACAAATTGTCTAAAATTTTAACTTGTGTTTGTGGCACATGTGTCTGTCTGTTTGGAATCTCCTGGCTGGCCAAGATGTCATTGATCTGAAGGAGGGCTAAAGAAGAAAAGTGTGAGTATATTGTTTACATGCTTTCATGTGCCATAAAACAGAATTGACTCATTTCATGTAAGTAGACATTATAAGGGTCATTCTCATGAAAAAGGTACAAATAGCTAAAAAAGAAATTATTTTACAAAAGTATGAGAAAGTTCCTAAAAATTGCATGGATGGTTTACATTTAAGCTTAATAAATACTCTTATTTATTAGTGGTCAACTTTTCTATTTTATTTTTCACTGTTTTTTAAATTTTTGACCTGTCTACGAAAGGAGACATGATAGTCAATGGAACTTTTACATTGTAAACGAAAGCAAAATTGACTAATTATTGGACAGATTTGGTACAGGTTTATTTTTTATAATTAAACAATAAAATTAGTTATTAAAAACCAGTGCAATAAAACTTAATATCTTAAAATAAATAGCACTTTCTAAATAATGGCATTGCATGTGCATTAGTTAAATAATATTCACAAACAATTTGGAATAAATGAAAATCAACATTTTACAGGAAAGTAATTAATTATATAGTAGATTAAGGAACATCATATATTTATTTATTAATAAACAATCTAGTAAGTCTCATATTAAGTTTTTTCTACTCCCTTCTCTTCTGAATTTGAGCATCTGACTGCTTTGTCTTTTTATTTTTTGATGTTCCCACTTAAAATAAAAATAAATTTAGATATTAAAATGTTTGTTATACATTATTGTAGCTTTAATATTATAAATATTCTATATGAATTGTTTACCTTAATTCTTTTCGATAATATAATTTCAATTTTAATTTTTTTAAAAGTACAAATGGAAATAACTAAATTTCATAAAAAATATCTACCTAAGAACTTTTAATTGATATTATTTTAAATTAGTTTTTAATTTTATTTAATTTAATTAACTGTATCATGATTTTTGAGATTTTGTCTCTTTCATGGACAATGCCATCCTCTCTGTGAACATGCTGTGTCCACGTAGGAGACAAAAACTAAGTTTTGAAGTTATAAGTGCTTTGTTTTTTAGGTGCATAAAGTTGTTCACTTATTTTTTATTAAATGCGATACTAAACCTATCAAAATTTTGTATTTTAGTTATAAATTAGATTTTTCTTAACTTATTTATGATGACCACGGAGTGGACGCTGAGAACTTTACCAAGCTCTAAATGTAACTAATACATTGGAATACATTCAATAATTCGCAATAGAGCGAACATTTTTCCAAAGAACAAATTGTCCGATTCTCTTATGATGATTTGACATGAGCTGTCATTTATGATATTTTTTTAAGTTATTTCTTTGTCCATGGAGGAAAACTTAATTTTCCAGAGACAAAGTTTAAAAATTAATTCCTAAGTAAAAATTATATATTAAAAAAATATTAAGTTAGACCTTAACTAGAGACTTTAAATTAGTTAATACTCAAGAAAAAAAAGTAAAATTTTTTTTAATTGTTTGAGAATTAGTTAAAAGTTATCTTGTGTTTCAGATGTAAGGACGTTAGATGTAGGACGATGATGTAAACTTAAATGATGCATATGAACGAAAATATTAGGACATTTGTTGCACTTTCTAAAATTTATCACCACGGGAACGTAAAAAGCACCTTTTCGCGAGAATTACGCTTTAACACCTTTAACGAAGTGTAAGATTAGTTACTCAATTTTGGGAATAATAAGAAATTCTCTAGTAATTCTTTGACAGTAAGATTTCTTTGATTTGTCATGCAGTTAAGATGCACTGAGGCATTTATGGCATAATAAGCTTTTGGTGCGAGAGTTCT
Source organism: Araneus ventricosus (assembly GCA_013235015.1). Classification (NCBI taxonomy): domain Eukaryota; kingdom Metazoa; phylum Arthropoda; class Arachnida; order Araneae; family Araneidae; genus Araneus; species Araneus ventricosus. Next base: position 3,597 of record BGPR01047622.1, on the reverse strand, counting down.
GCATTTTTTTTTAATGCTGAGTCTGTGCGCTTGCTTTATTTCAACAGATTCAATTTCCCTTGCCTGAGGTGCCATTTTGATGAAGTGTTGCCGCACTGTGGATGCTTTGTTGGTTGTTTGTATGTCCAATAAGAAAAATGACTTGTGCTGACAGTAAAGGCATGCCACTTTGTGGTTTGATGTTGTTGGATTTTTCCTGGCTTGCCGAAATGTCATGGATCAGAAAGAGGGTTAAAGAAGAAAGGATATATTGCTTACATACTTTGTTGTGACGTGAAACGTCGTATGTTCGTAATGTTCAAGTATTGACAGTTATCCTCTCAAATATATACAGTAGAACCGATTTTACTTTCGAAAATTAAATGTAATTGAAAAGATTACCTGAAAAGATTTAAATATGTATACTAAAAACAAAAAGTACTTTTTCAGCATGCATAATTTTGTACACATTGAGGAAACTAATGTAATTCACCGTAAGATCAGGTCACTTCATACAGGAGCATATCCATTATTCTAATGGAAGCAGAAGACATATTCTCTTTCTATTGCTTTTGAATAAAATAATTCAAGAGATAGTAGTACTGAGTACTTATAACTTACATTTTTTTAGCACACATCTTTTTCTTTTCTATCTTTATCGGAATTTTGGGTAATCCGAACAAGCCCAATTAGTTTGGATTAGCGGGGTTCTACTGTATATATATTTTTGCTTCCTACGAGTTTAATTTAATCACACGAGCTGGACTTGTTTTGTCTACGTATTTCTTTACTTTTATTTTTATTTGTGTAGACATTTTATTTAATCCTGAAATTCTGATACTGATATTTGAATATTATTATTTTTCACATAATTCATAATTATTTGTTGTATGTTTCGTATAGCAATATTACCAGATTGATTCATTTATAATTAATTTTATTGATACTGTATTTAACCAAAACATGGATGTTGAATCAATTCTGTGTATGTAATATGTTCCCAAATGTTATAATTCTGAACAATCACCCTGGCTTTTGAAGGTGTATCTTTTACTTTTCCCCTGTTGAAATGGAATGATGTAGGGAGTACTTTTACTCAGAATTTTTTTACTTTGTATTTTCTCAGTTATTTCTCCTCTGGCAATTTTTATTAATTGCTCGTAATTTTTGATAAATAATTATCATAAATTAATTCACATTTATTGGCTTTGTCTTTTTTTCTCCAGCATACTTTGTTAATTGCCTATATTTTTGTCTTTATATAATTTCATTAATTCTCTAAATTGGTGGGGAATTTTTCTCTTAGAAATTTTGTTGATTGTTCTTAAGAATGTAATTCTTTTTATTTTGCTCAGTACTCTTTTCTCCAGAAATTGTTTTATTTGAATATATTCTATTTTACTTGTTAAGTACTTTTCTCTCCAGCAAAATTTCTTAATTGTTTTTAATTAGCTCAGTACTTTTTCTCCAGCAATTTTCTATTTGTAAAACTTAATCAATTTGGATTTGTGGTTTTTCCTTTCCTTTTTGGGTCTTTGCTTGTTCTGATAACTTTATTTGCACTTGTTTTGTGCGCATGTCCAGGTGTATTTTGAATTTTATTAATCTCCTTCAGCACTTTTTTCTCCAAGAAATTTTGTTACGAGAAATATCAGGCTGGAGTTGTCCGAGTTGCCCTTTTTGCTTTTATAAGACATTTGTGGTATTTAACCAGAACAAGCGATATCATTTTCTGAGAAAGTGTCAGACTTTGAAAAGAAGAAGACTGCAGCATCCTAATGGAATAATCCCTTCCCACTGGTGTCCCCATTTTTCCTATTTTTAATCATACCACAAAATTGGAGTCCAGTCAATCGATAACCAAAAATGAAGAACTGACGCAAATCTGCATCAGTCAGTTGAATAAAGTAGGAAAAAAACCTCCTCGCTTTAAGAAGTCAGTTTTGAAGGAAATTTAAAGTAATTAACCCTCTAAGCGTTGTGCACGTATTTTTTCGTTTCTCATATTGAGTTCAAAAGCGCTTAATTCATGTTTATATGTATAATGTCTTAAACTACTATGGATAAAATATATTCTTAAGGTTCCAGAGACTTGATTAAACACAATAAAGATTCAATTATTCACTTTAAAAGCAAATTTTTAAGACTTTTAAAGCAAGTAGATCAAAATAGCTAACCGCTCAGAAGGTTAAAGTGATGACATGGGATTATTTGACAGTTATTGGAATTTTTGCAAGTTATTTGGACAATTAACTACTGTGTATATTTAATCTTTTCCGTAATGTTACGTATTAAACTGTCAAATAAAATTGTAGATTTTAACTTATCACTGCATTCTTTTTTATATCCTTCTTTAACATTTTAGAACATTTTTACGCTATTATTGTGAAACATACAGTAACTATTGTATAGTCAATTTTCGTCAAACCAACTCCTTTTGCAATATGGTTTACGCAGTCGTCTTTTGTGGCGATCGTATTTTTGCTATTAGATTTGAATTCAGTCGGATGCTGATGAGTTTCACCATCAGAACGTACAGTAACTTACCGCATTTTTGCTTCCTTCACAGATCGTTTCCAGAATATGCATCAACATGCTTTTTGATGATGCATTAAAAATTTTCTGGCGCTCGAGTGGAAGCTTATCATAACAAATCCTATACTCTGCGGCATTTTTACAAGAGTCTTCTCGCTGTGGACGCAATCATGAAAGTGTTTGGTTAGAACTTGACAATCCGTCGCAAGCCCTGTAAAAACACTCTAAATGAAGATTTCACCGTTAAAAGAAACAATACCATTATTTTTCGCCATGTTTGCTATAAGATACACAAACGTGGATAATTCCTTCATTGTCGAGGATAGAATCGCAATCGATTTATACAGGGTGTTCCAAAAAAGTAGAACAATTGTTTATTTCCTTTAACATTGCTCCTAGACATATACTTCCAATTACAAATAAAGTGGAAATTTATACGGAAACACTTTGGCTTCTGTGATGATTTATGATGAAAAGTTTAAAATATTAAATTTTTATGTTGCCTCCATAGCGTAAAGTTTTCAATTAGTAAAATGTTTCATTTACATACATCTTTGAGTCACAAAGTTGCATGCTTCTATCTGCAAAACGTACAGAGATATTTGAAGGCAAAAATATTGACTTAAACCACATTTTCCTTACTTGTGACTGCTGTTTGAACCAGTCTTTTAATGTACATTTCAGGTATAATATGCATATTTCAATAAGTTATTAAAAAGGTGGAATCAGGAAATAATGCATTTAATAAATCCAAAAAAAGTTCAACTAATGTATCAATCGATGTATTTACAAAAATTGTGGCATTATCTTTGACAACTATGCAAAGCAGTGGTGGCTCATCTCCTCGGACGAAGCAGAGCCACATAAGTATTAATAAAATAAAATTGAAATGCAATTTTTCAAGAATAGCCCAAATTTTTAATTGCTATTGTCTGAATTGTATTTTAGAAAATGACCTTCGTATCTTTTTCTGGGCGTGATTGCGAACAAAAGAAGACCAATTTTAGTAAGACACAATGAAAGTGAATCAAACACATTGTGAGGTCCTGAAAAGCACCCGCAAATTTTCCCACGGAAAGAGTG